>JAGFNQ010000806.1:0-54560 GCA_024364735.1 Boesenbergia rotunda | reverse complement strand
TGAGAGAAGTGTCCTAAGGCAATCGCCTTATGATTGTAAACATTTATTTTAATAAATGATAATTCACTATTTGAGTGTACATGTTTGTGTATTTGATTGGGATCTTAAACTCATCTACTGAATGTCCGCAACACAACTCACAGCATAAGAGAATTTGTGATGAGATCACAACTAGTGATTATCTCTAATGTGCAATTGTGAAGTATTGAAATTATCCCTAGTCGATGAATTGATAAAAACGGACACTATCAATTCTGTTGAGACTAGCATGGGTTATTCTCTAATCAGCTGATTCTCACTGGCTGGTGACATTGGGATGTCCGGAGATAAACATGGATGCTAGTTAAGGGAACTAGTTCATTGGAGTGACTAGCTGTGAGACTTCATATGGGAATCTACATGTAGATATGTCAATGAAGATCTTACTGCGGCTTAAGTGCGATGTTCCTTTGACTTGCGGTGTTCAAGTCATCTTGGTCATGGAGACTTATACTTTGACATCTTAAGCAAGCATCTCCAAGGAGGTGTGGACCCAGGATGATCGGGTATAAGCCGAAGTGCCCGAAGATGTTTGAACAGCCTACAAAGGATTCACCACTCCTTGCGAGGAGATGTATACCCAGGCCTATCGTCGGATTGTTACTCAAAGCCTCTGGCCAGAGCATATCATGTTAAGAGTGCGAGTCTCTTAAATACATGAGAGTAATTAGAAATCCAAAGGACGAGGAAGACACTACTTGGGCTAGGTGTGACGTAGTCAGCCTAGTGGGGACTGACACCATAGACCGTGTCCTGAACCAAGTGGGTATAAGGTGGTGAAGGGAATGAGGCACGATTCATTAGAGCTGCTGAAGGGTTTCAGAATAATTTCTTCTGGGGTCAAACCGTTGATCTTTCGATTAATTGGGGATCATGATGTACTACTAGGTGCCACTCATGATCGATCTATAATTAATGGGTTAATTATAGACGGCCAACATAAATCGAAAGCCTATTTAGTCACACGCAATACGAGTAATCCGAGGGATTTAAAACGAGTTGAAAATTGGATTTTCCGATCAAGAGAAACGAGTCGAATCTGAGTTAATCAGAGGCGCAATGGAAGCTAAAAATGGCTAAGTCTTTTGAAGGCTTTTTGGGCGAATTAAATGAGTTTAATTCGCGACCGGTTCGGGTTGGTTTGGCCGGCCAAAGGAGGTGCTAACCCTCCTTGTGGTGGCCGGCCATTAAAGGAGATTAAACCAATTTAATTGGTTTAATTAATAAAATAAATCTAGCGCGGTTTATTTTATAAATTATGGATAAATAAATTTGTATAAAGAAAATTTATATAAATAAATTTGTAGAAATTTATTCTTTTTATGGAAGTTAAAATAATCCATGAATTGGTTTATTTTAATTTTATAAAATCAATTATGAATTGATTTTATCATAATAAGAAAGTTTATAAATTTCTTATAAAAATTTATTCCATAATTTAAAGAGAGAAAAGAATAAGTTTTATTATAAATTAGTTTATAATAAAGACTTGGTTTAAACGGAATAATTAGTTAAGAAAATTTATAGGATAAATTTCTTATAACTAATTCCGTTTAGAGAGAGACTTAGCAAAGAGTTGCTACTATATAAAGGAACCAAAGGCTAGCCCTTTAGATCAATCAATTAATCAAGAGATTAATTAGAGCTCTCCCTCTCTCTCTTTTATTCTCTTCTCTCCTCATCTTCTTCTCCTTCACATTAGGGCCGGCGCCCCATCCTTGTGGATTAGGGCCGGCGCACACAACCATCATCCAAGGGAGTTGGCGTGAGCTTTCAAGGAGAAGGAGAACCCGAACACGAAGAAGAAGAAGCGGATAGCGACTCCTCTCTTCTCGGAATTCGATTCCGTTACTTCGTTGGTTAGTTTTCCTAATTTTTCTCTTGTCCTTCTAGTTGTGCCTTCCGAGAATCTAGTAGTTCTCGTCGGCACAAAACTCGTGACTTTGTGAAGTCATCCCGAAGAGAACTCGGCGTGGACGCGAATAGAGGCGGAGCTTCCAAGGGACGCTACGGTTGGATCTCGTCCCTTACTTCGAGTTACGAGAGGTACTTAGTAAATTTGTTTACTATTCCGCAATGTTTTATTTTATGATTATGTCAACACACCATAAGATTGCATGCTAGATACGAAGTTAAAATAATTTAGGAAATTATTTTATGCAAACTCTTCCGCTGCACGTAAAAATTTTAAATTTTACGAACTCGTATCCTTGTCGACATGCACCCGGTCCCAACAGTGGTATCAGAGCCGGTTAGTGTTCGACTTAATCATATAATTGTTTTGTGGAAAACTTTGTCATGATCTCAATTTCGGAAAATTTTTCCAATTATGGAAACTTTCAAATTATAATAAATTTTAGAATTAGGAATTTCAAAGTTTGGAAATCCTCATGAAATTTCGCAAACGTTTGAAATTTTCTAGTTTCTAAATTTTTATAATAATTGTGAAATTTTCCCATCTTTGGAAACTTTCCAATTTTGGAAATTTTTCTATTTTAGAAATTTTCCAACTTTGGAAATATGTAAGTTTTCTTTGTACCAGAAACTTACAATTATTCTGAAAACCTATTTTCGAAATCTCGCAATTTTGGGCACTTTCTTTAAGAAAGTCTAGACAAATTCATGGACAGTTAATTGACAATTAAATTTGAATTGGTTTTTAAATTGACAACAAATTCTTTATTTTGGATTGAGCCTCGGGGAGCCGTCCAATTTAAAGTTAGATGTTGTAATTTAATTTCCCAATTTTTAATTGAAATTGTCATGTTTGATTTGGATTGAGCCTCGGGGAGCCGTCCAATTGGATTTACAACACTTTACTTTTCTTTGGGTATCTGAGCCTCGGGGAGCCACCCTTAGAAAACGATTTGTTGTAATTAATCAATCCATGAATAAAATATGTTTTAAGAGGTGATGCTCTTACATATTGTTGTCTCCAAAATTAATTAGGAAATTGGTTTCCTATAGAGTTTTCTTAAATGAGATTTTCATGAAAATAATATGTAGTTGAATTAAGGGATTTGTCTCTTAATTTAATAAGATTTGATTTAGAGAAATCAAAGTCTTGAACATATTATTTCCGAAATTAATTATGACAATTTAGGAAATTGTTTCCCAAAACAATTCCTTCAATATAGTATGAAATAGAATTAGGAAATCCGGTTCCTAATTCAATTAATGAGACTTGATAACTTGAGTCACATACATACTTTATTAAGGAAATCGTTAGTCATGACATATGTCATGAATGTGCATTAAAAAGGAAAAGATGAGACCAAAACCCCTTACAAAATATTAAGGCCAACACCTTCCATTAATATGGTTAGAATCGGAGTTTTGTTTCTCGCTTGGGTTGATGGACACATCCATGCCCGACTTGAACCTTAACATGTTCAAACCATGGAATTAGTTTATGAATAATATAGTTGGAGTCAGAGGTCAATCCTTAGTTTTGGTTGTTGGACACATCCAAGCCTGACTAAACGGTTGAATGAGCTCCAACCATATTAAAACTATTTCTTGATTAATGGGTCAGCCTTAAGCTTGGAGCATCGATTTGTTGTGCCACAGCCAAGGTCGATGTAAAGAGAGGTGCAGTTAGGTGCTATGTATATGATGCATACTTGTTAATGAGTTAACAACCTAATGATTTATGCAAACATTCAATTAGTTGATAGCATAACGTGATAGTTACATATATGTGATATGTAATCGGTATAATTACCTACCTTCATAGCTAAGGAAAACTTGATGGCCACAGCCATGGTAATTCTTATCTATGGTTGGATATCAACCTATTTGGAGATGTTCCTACGATCTCCCGAATTGATAATAAGGGTTATTCAATTTGAAAAATAAATAGGATTTTATTTATGTATGTTGATACATTCTTTAATAAATCTTCTCACATAATCTCAATTTGTATTTCTAGGATAATCACTCGATCATGTCTTCTCTGAACTTGCGTTCCATTTTGGACACAAATAAACTGACTGGGCCAAACTACATGGACTGGCTTCGAAACCTGAGGATAGTCCTCAAGGCAGAGAAGCTTGCTTATGTCCTTGAAGAACAACTTCCCACCCATCCTCCAGAAAATGCAACTCCAGACCAATTGTTGGCTTATCAGAAACATGTGACCGATTCTGAAATGGCGAGTTGCATCATGCTAGCCTCTATGGTACCTGAGTTGCAAAAGCAACATGAGCATATGGATGCTAATACCATCATCTTCCATCTTCATGAGTTGTTTGAAGAGCAGGCGAGATCCGAAAGGTTCGAAGTCTCCAGACTCCTCTTCACCACTAAGATGCAGGAAGGCACTTCTGCCTCGCAGTTTGTGTTAAAGATGTTGGGGTACATTGAGCGACTGAGCGCACTCGGTTTTGCAATGGATCATGAACTAAGTATTGACTTAATTCTGAGTTGTTTGTCCAAGAGTTGTTCACAATTTGTGATGAACTATCGGATGAACAAACTGGAGACTACCATTCCTGAGTTGATCAACATGCTGAAGACTGTGGAGCCTTCTGTAAAGCCAGATCAAAAAGCAGTACTGTTAGTTGGTTCCTCGAAGAAAGGTTCTAAGAGGAAGGCCAAAGAACAGAACAAAGGGAAGAAGAAAAAGGCCAAGAAAACTGAAAAGAAACCAAAAGGAACTTGCCATCACTGTGGCAAGGAAGGTCACTGGCGAAGAAACTGCAAGATTTATCTTGAGTCCGTGAAGAAGAAGGCATCCGATGCCCCATCCTCTTCAGGTATCTTCGTTATTGAATGTCACTCTATTTCCTCAGATACCTGGGTACTTGATACTGGGTGTAGCTCACATATATGTAATGACATACAGGGGCTAAGGAATAGAAGAAGGCTCGTCAAGGGAGAAGCGAATTTGCGGGTTGGAAATGGAGCAAGGATTGCTGCTATTGCCATCGGAACATATTTGCTAAAGCTCCCAACTGGACGTGTCTTAGAATTGGATAATTGTTATTTCGTTCCTTCGTTAATAAAGAACATTGTATCTATTTCATGTTTGAATGAAAAAGGTTATCATTTAACTTTCAGTAACAATTGTTGTTACATAACTTTAAATGGCGTTCTTTATGGGAATGGAACTTTGTGCAATGACATCTACACGTTAGATTTATCCAGTGACGTTTTCAATATCGAAGTAAGCAACAAACGTGCTCGAATAGATAATCAAATAGACTCCTACACGTGGCACTGTCGTCTTGGCCATATAAGTAAGAAACGCATTGTAACGACCCGGAAAATTCTCTTAATATTTTATTAAAATATTAAGCATGTTTAGATAATTTTCCAAGGGACCAAGGAATATTAATGCAAACTTGGGCCTAGAAAATCCATATTTTTCCATTTAAATTAGGAAAAAAGGGCACTAATGGGCCTTATATGGGCTTGCTAGTACCATAATTATCGGTGGATTTTAGGTAAAAGTTAGTATAAATATAAATAGGATTTAATTGGATATATTAGCATGATTTTGGGTAAATATTAGTCTAATTTCCCCATTTAAATAAAGAGAGTTGGTACTAATGGGCTTTAAATGGGCTCCAAAAATGGGTAGTAATTGGGTAAAATTAATATAAATATAAAAGAATTTTATTTAGGAATATTGACATAATTATGGGTCATTTTTGGAGAATTTTCGAAATAAAAGGGGAATTTTCGAAAATAAGAAAAAGGATTAAATAAAATAAAAATAAAATAAAAATAAAGGTGCATGGGCCAAGGATTGAACCTTGGACCTCTTGTACAACCAAGAATGCTTTAACCAACTCACCTAGCAAGGAATTCTTGTGAGGAAAGGAAGTGAATGGTGGTTAAATGGTAGAGGAAGATGAAGGGCCATAGAAAACTCTTCATTCACCACCTTAATGGTTGATTAATAAGGGGGTTTGGGAGTTTCATTCTTCATGCCATAAATTGCATTTGCTTCTCTCTTCCTTCTCCATTCTTTCCGAGCACACAAGGAGGACTTCTCCCTTGAGAAAACTTCACAAAAAAAGTCTCATCCTCCAAGATCTAAGGTCTTCTCAAGTTTCCAAGGGCTAGGTGTGGTCAAGTCTTCTTCCTTCTTTCCATCCAAGGTCTAGAAATCAAGAAATCTAAGGTAAGACTCCCTCACCTGTGGTATAATAGTTATCTATGATTTCCATGATTTTTAGCAGGATATATGGGTTAGTTTTTGGATGTGATGTTGAAAGGAAAGGAAAACCAAGGTCCTTAAGTTCAAGCATGTTTTAAAGGTCTAAAAATATGTTAAAAATCATGATAATGTTATTTAGTGTTCCCTTATGATGTTTAGAAGTTAAGTAAAATTTTTGGGAATTTTTAGAGTGCTCTAGGACACCCTAGAGTTTCGGCCAACATGAAGGAAGCAAAACCCAGAACTTTAAGTTCAAGGGTTTCGGCCAGCATGTTTTAAAGGTCTAAAAATATGTTAAAAATCATGATAATGTTATTTAGTGTTCCCTTATGATGTTTAGAAGTTAAGTAAAATTTTTGGGAATTTTTAGAGTACTCTAGGACACCCTAGAGTTTCGGCCAACATGAAGGAAGCAAAACCCAGAACTTTAAGTTCAAGGGTTTCGGCCAGCATGTTTTAAAGGTCTAAAAATATGTTAAAAATCATGATAATGTTATTTAGTGTTCCCTTATGATGTTTAGAAGTTAAGTATAATTTTTGGGAATTTTTAGAGTGCTCTAGGACACCCTAGAGTTTCGGCCAACATGAAGGAAGCAAAACCCAGAACTTTAAGTTCAAGGGTTTCAGCAAGCATGTTTTAAAGGTCTAAAAATATGTTAAAAATCATGATAATGTTATTTAGTGTTCCCTTATAATGTTTAGAAGTTAAGCATAATTTTTGGGAATTTTTGGAGTACCCTAGAGACCCTATGAGTTTCGGCCAACAACAAGGAAAGGAAACCAAGAACCCTAGGTTTGTGGGTTTCGGCCACCATGATTTTGGGGTCTATAATTATGCCAAAAAATCTTGATGATGTTGATTAATGTTCCCTTATGATGTGTAGTAAGTAAATATAATTTTTGGGAATTTTTGGGGTACCCTAGAGTACCCTAGGGTATAGGTGATTAGGAGGTATGCTTAAGTGAGGTGGAAGAATACCATGTTAACTAAACCTTTAGCTTATAAGTCATGAAATATATGTTAGGTCATAGAATGTTTAGACATGTGCCATGATTTAGGAATGATATGTATGTATGCCATGATGTATGAATGATATGTGTGTATGCCATGTCTTATGAATGATATGAATGTATGCCATGCTTGTGTGTGTATGCCATGCTATATGAATGATGTGTACCTATGCCATGTCTAATAATGAAAATGATGAATGAAGGCTAAGTATGATGAATGAATGAATATGCTAAATGGCACGGTTGATGGTCGACGGTACGACGGTCATAAGGACCGGTAAATGGGCCGGTAGACGGGCCGAGCCGTAACAAGTTATGTTATGATAAAGATGCCATGGATGTCTTATGAATGATGAAGCATGAAAAGTATTTTACTTTATGAATGGGCTTGTACCGGACCGAAGTATGGGTCCAAGGGATGGGCAACTTAAGAACGCCTCGGTTCTGGACTACCGACTATGCTGTCCACGGTTCTGGCACTACCGAAGCTGTGCAACAGGGATGGGCACCTTAAGAACGCCTCGGTTCAGGGACTACCGACTATGCTGTCCTTACCCTAGTAGGTCGAGATTAGCTACCTCGTATTTACTTAGGGATGCGCGCATATGATGAATGAATGTGGTACAAGCCCGGGGCCCAATGCATGTTATGATTATGTTCAAGTATTTAAAAGCATGTTTTCAAGATTAAGCATCCTTATATATATATATGCACAGTTGCTACATACATCCATTTATGCTATGCATTATGTTATGAAAGGTATGTTTATGAAAAGTATGTTTATGCCATGATTTATTTATGTTTATGCCATGATTTTATTTATGTTTATGCCATGATTTTATTTATGTCTATGCCATGATTTTATTATGCTCATGCCATGATTTAATTATGTGTATGTTAAGTTAGGATGCCATGATTTTATGCTAGTTTAGAATACCATGCTTTAATTATGTTTATGCTAAGTTAGGACGCCATGATCTTATTTATGTTCATGATAGTTTAGGATGCCATGATTTAATTATGTTTATGCTAGGTTAGGATGCCATGATTTTATTTATGTTCATGTTAGTTTAGGATGCCATGATTTAGTCATGTTTATGTTATGTTGGAATGCCATCATTTTATTTATGCTCATGTTAGTATATGATGCCATGATTTTAATTAGGTTATGCCATGATTTTATTTATGTCTATGCCAAGTATTATGCCATGCTATGAATGTTTACGACGTTTATGTCTATGTCAAGTATTATGCCATGCTATGAATGTTTACGATGTTTATGTTTATGTCAAGTATGATGCCATACGTGAATGTTTATGGTTATGTTTATGCCATGCTATGAATGTGATGAAGCCATGTCCACGACATGTCGAATGAATGCTAAGTGATGATAAGGATGATGATCTAAGTAAAGCATTAAGTATGCTAATGTTTCATATGTTTATGATTAAGTGACGGACGGTTTTAGTGAGTAGGAAAGAGTCTTACTAAGCCTGTGTGCTTATAGTTTTATTTTCTTATACCGCAGATCACGCAAAGGAACAGTAAGGAAGCAGCAGGAGGGCTTTGCAGAATGTGTGTGATAGTGACTTGGCCAAGAGACCATATGTTTGCTTGCCTTATGATAGAACTTTACCTTTACTACTAAGTACATGAATATGACTATGACTCTATGATATGATGCTAAAGTATGACAGAATGCTAAAGTATAACATGATGCTAAGTATGACATGATGCTAAGTATGTTATGATGCTAGGAATGGTAGAAAGTGCATGTAGGTGTAAGTTTAAAGTTTTCCGCTGCGTTATGATGTCTACATGCCCTAAGTATGTTAACGTAACGCCGCTTTATGGTGGTCAAAGAAGGAAAAAAAAAGCGGGTGTGATAAGCACCATTTTATTGATTATTTTAATTGCTAAAATCCATGTTTGACCCATGTTTTTATTGCTTAATTATGATTTTACCCTAGGTTTTGGAACTTTATCTTATTTTGGACTTAATTGCAAAATTACACAATTTTTGGATTAATTGGCCACTAATTTTCTGATATATTTTTGTAGGCATGAAAGGATCCTGGACTTAGGGCATACTGGGTCAAACCTGAGTCGGATGTGAACCGGATCGAATTATCAAGCCTACGATTAATCCGGGCCGTCCGATTCAAGAGCGGCTAGATCTGAGCCATCCGGGACGATCTGAAGCAATCCGAGCTAGGGTTAGGGTTGATCAAGCTCTATGATCAAGATCTGAAGGTTTCATCCCAATCAGAGCTCAATCAACCGTTGGATCAAGCAAGGAGGGCTCTAGAGCGTCCATTCACAGATAGAGTTGATCTGGACCATCCGTTGGACATCTGGAGGATCCGAGCTACCACAAGGCAGATCCTGACCCCAGATCATCATCATAAAAGTTTGGCTCCAATCAGAGCAAGATCTACCGTTGGATCTCCTCCGATCAATCTGAGCCGTCCATTGGTTATTATTTAAGGAAAAATCACGCAGCAGCTGTTCTCGTCGCGTTCCTCGCCGCAGCTCGTTTGCGCTTGGTTTTCTCCTTCGTTTCTTCTCGTTTCTTCAGCAAGTTCTTCGTCCGAAGGGCGTGACCACCTCGATTCGAGCTCATCCTTGAGTGACAGCAAGGATTCGGATGGAGGCTTAGCTTAATTTCGTTTATTAGCTAGTTTCTCGTTTCTGCACTTTGTTCTATTTTTGTAATTCGAATCAGATTGTTTAGTTTTAGTTTCTAATCGTTTTGCTTAAATTAGGATTGGTTTCTTCAAGTTTAATAGCTAGTAAATGTGTTCAGTGGATAATTGTTTCTTATTTCAGTGTATTTCTTGTTTCAAGTTTGCGTATCAGTTTGCGTACCAACCTTTGCTGCAGATTTCAGTTTCAGTTTTCTGAATTTGTTTTCAGTTGTAATTAGGTCTCAGTTCTTAAGTTTGTAAGTGTTATATAGGCAGTTTGTAGAGAGCGATTGCAACTAGTTTAGCTTGCATTCACACTTGATTTCAGTTTCTGCACTTCTGCTTAGATTTTCTGTTCAATCTGCTGCGTGCCAAATTCTGTCGTGTATCAACTTTTCTTCAGTTGTTTCTGAAATTTGTGTCACTTAAGCAATAGCTTCTTTTAAGCTTCTTTGAATTCTAGCATGCGAGTGAGTTCAGCTTGCATCTGCTGCTTGTTCATCCAAAACATTTCTGAAATTCTGCATCCAGATCATGCATTTCTGCATTCATGTGCTGCCTCGGATTTGTGCCACATTCATGGACAGTTTTTGCAGAATTAGGACTTGTTTCTAAGCTGATTGGTAAATTTCTTTGCATCAGTTCCTTGTATCAATGACTTGTTACTGAATTTATATTGCTGCATTTGAAATTTCTGCATCAAAAGTCTGTTTATCAATTTCTGCAACCTGGCTGTGTCGTTTCTGCATCGATTCATCTCTGCATCTCAATTTCGAATCTGTACCCAATTCATTACTGAAATTTTTAGTTGTAGATGCTAAGTTTGTATCAAGGGAGCTTGGAAATTGAATTCCATTGCAATTCTGAAATTCTGCAATTGCTGTATTCTCTTTGTGTAGCTTGGGAAATTTGTAAAGTTTGTAATTGTTGTGTTATTCGAATCTGTCCTAATTTCAGTAGCTTGTGAAGTTGGTATTCTATTTGTGTGTTTCCATCCAAGTTCTTTACATCAATTGCTGCCCATCAATTTATAGAGCTGAATTTAGTTAAGTTTTTGGCACAAATGTTGATCCCTTGCGTATCAAGTTGGCACCATCTTTGGAATCTGTTTTTAAATGAATATTCAACTACTGATTCATGGTTTTGAGCATGTAATTCCTGTAGTTAAACAACCCTTTTAGTGAGCTATTGCATTCGAATTCAGCTTGTTCACAGCCAGTTCATTGCTCTGCCTTTAAGTTTCATTCTGAATTTTAGTGTTAGCTGTTGCATTTCTTGTATCAAAAGAAGTTTGGGCATCGATTGACGTCAAGTTAAGTGGGATTTTTATTGCATTTTCATTTCTATTTGAAACCCAAACCATATTCCATTCGAAATCTGAAAACACAAACGACGCATAAACCAAGCGTGAATCAAATTATATCAACTAGTCCCCGAGAAAAATACGACCTGTGGCCCCTATATTACATTTTCATATTTTTTATTGTAAAAAGGGTTTCCAGCTTCCAGTTATTCATTGATATTTAAATTTGATGAGCCCATACATTTCGTGACAAATTAATCTAGTATATTTGGGTTCGTCAAATTTTTGGCGCCGTTTCCGGGGAAGCAACTAGTTGATTTGTTTGATTTTTGCTTGTATGATTCTTTAGACATATCATTGGGTTCTATTTTTTTTGTTGCTTATTCTTTTGTATACGGGTACTGCTATTTTTTCTTGTTTGTTTTGTGACAGGGCTGCAAGATTAAAATGTGGTCATCAGAGTTTCAGCCTTTCAACCAATTTCAACAACCTTGCAACCAAACTTTTCAGCAACCCAATCAATTTTTTCAGCCACCATTACAACAATACGAGCAACCACAGCAAGATTTCCAACAATTTCAGCCAAATTCCAGCAATTTCCAGAATTTACAGAATTTTCAGAACGGGCAGCCCCAATTTCAAAATTTTCAGCCCCACTTTCAGCAATTTGAGCCTAATTTTCAGCCCCTTTATCAACAAGATCAGTCACAATTTCAACAATATCAGCAAGGGCAACCTTTCCAAAATTTTCAGCCATGGCAACAAGAATTTCAGCCCACTCAACTTCAGTGTTCACCACCACAATATCAACCTCAGATCCAAGAATTCCAGGGCTACAATTTTCAGCAATTTCCACCAAGTGGTGAACCAACTTTTCAGCAGTTTAATCAGCCTGTGCAACCATTTTATCAAATGTGTCAACAAGAGCTTCAAAACATCGAAAGGCAAATGAAACAAGTGGCTAATGATTTGAATCAGATAAAAGCCCAAAGAGCAGAACAATTAGCTTCTCAAGCTATTTTTAATTCTGAGAGCCCCGGAGTTGGTTTTATATCAGTTCAAGGTGACCCTAGTGCATGGCAAAGTCCTTCTTCAATTAATCCTGCAAATTTAGTAGAAGAAGAAGAAGAAGAATACATTAAAATCTGGGCACCTACAGCATGCATCCCTCCGGAGACTCCTATTCAAAATCCAATTCCAAATTTTTCAGCTCCAGAAGAAGAAGTTGAAGCTCCACAGGACCATTCTAGACTTTTATTTTCTAATGATAGCATTATTGATGGTCCTAATTTTTCTGACACTGTTGTTGCAGATATTACAGGAGAAGCATGCAGAGGAGATGATTCCATAGGTGTAGGGGACTGCACTAAGCCCCAGGGACCACCACAAGATTTAAAGAATGAACCAGAAAGTGTAGGGACTTGCTTGGTGGAAGCAAGCACCCAAGGATCACCAGTTGATTGTCCACCAGCGCCTGAGGCTGAAGAGGAGCTTGAACTTGACCAGGAGGAGACCACAGATACACCTTCAGGTATTATCCAGCACACTCAGGTAAGTATTTCTCCTCTTTCTTCAGAAAAATGCAGTGAGGTACCTAGGGATGACGTTATTGATTCTGATGTATTTATTGATATACCTTGTGTAGAGATTTTTTGTGAAAATCCAATAGAGGTACCAAACATTGATTTTATTGATCGTACTGCATTACTCGATACATCTCTTGCTATGGATAGTGAAATAATTTTAGAGGCACCCATAATTGATGTAGTTTTTTATGATGAATCACTTAATACATCTTTTGTGGATATGGATAGTGAAAATTTTTTAGAAGTGCCTGAAATTGATGTTATTTATTTTGATGAATCTCTTGTTATGTCTTATGCTGAAAATGAATGTGAAAGACTTTTGGAGATACCTGATATTGATTTGATTGGCTGTGACACATTACTTGATATACCCTTGATTGAAAATAATTGTGAAATTTCTATTGATGAGCCAGAAATTGATTTCTTTATTTGTGATGAGTATATGGATGCAAATTTGGTAGGAAATAATTTTGAAAATTTCATTGAGACACCAAGCCTTGATTTAATTAGACAGGATGCAGTTTTGGATTCATTTGATGCAGAGACTGAACTTATATCATTTCTTTCTGACCCTGAACGCTTGAGAGAGGTATTACATTGTTTTGCAGGGTCCAGAAGACTTCAGGAGTGGGTACTCCAACTGAACAGACTTCAGCCTCCTGGAAGGACTTCTGAAGGGCATCAAGAAGGAGGAGATGATCTGACTTTAATTAAAAGCACTCCATCCCTTGAATGGCTCTTGCACCTGAATCGCCTTAGGCCACCAGAGAAATTTTTTTGCGAAGTTCAAGTGTGGGGGAGTCCTATTACTCCCAGCCACTCATACCCCTCCACTACCACGGTGGAGGCTACTTCTGGATAGACTCCGCCCACCAGAATAAAGGGGAGTCTGATTTTCTTGTATTTTTCTTTTATTTTATTTTTTCATTTCCATGCTTCCTAGAATTAGAATTTTCCATTGAAATGAGTCCTTGTAAATAAATGCATGTTATTTCTTTTGTCACTTTCTCTTGCATGAGTAGAAATAAAAGTATCCCTCTAGGGTATTCCATAGCATTTTAGAATCTCTTAGGAAATAAATTAAATTTGGTTGTCAAAACTTAGGGTTTGAACTAATGGATGAATTCTTGGATGCTTGAGTACTACTTGGTTTTAGATTCTTAATTGAGAACTTGGGATGAATTATTTTTACCTAGTGAGAATTAGCCTTATATTTGTGATACACCTATGTTATTGTACTCTAGAACTTGCTTAGGTTCTTTCAAAATCATATTTCAATGATTGGATCACATCTATAGAGGCTAATCCATTTGTTTTCCTTTCCACATCAATTTTTAGCAATAATCATGTTTATCCTATTTGTCCTTACTTATTTCCTTCTCTTACCTTCACTTTTCTTTGGACTTGTGTTTGATATGTTTCTAATGCTATTTTGCCCGAGACGGGCAAAGATTCAAGTGTGGGGGAGTGACTAAAGTTTTGGATGCATTTCAACTCGAAAAAAAAAAAAATTTCATGTGCCAAATTGAGTGAGTTGGTGTCAAGAATGAGCAAGAGAGGTGGGAACAATTTGAGATTTAGATTCTTTACTACATTTTGAAGATTCAAGTAGCGTGCAACAACAAAAAAAAAAAAATCTGCAAAGGAAAACAAAAGTTTGGCACGCAAATGAAAAGAAAAAAAATCTGAACTCAATGCAATCCATTTGAAGCTCACGACAGTGACTTGGTTTAAATCCATCTTGCTGATCAGAAGGAACAGAGAATGCAGTCCATTTGAAGCTCAGGGAAGGCTGGGTTGCAGCTGTTTCTGATAAAGGTTGAAGCATGTCCACAACATAACCGAACCCAAGTTGGAAAAATCTGAAACTTAAACAAAAAATCTGTGCCAAATCAGAAAATCTGAGCTTATTGCAGAAATTTGTGCCAAACATCAGAGGAAGGAAGGAAATCTGAATCCAATTTACTGATCTGGAATGGAATGGAAGGGAATTACAGCACAAACAATGGAATTGCAGCAGAAAAGAAATCAAAACAGAAAAAGAAAAAAAAAAGAAGGCAGCATGTTAAGGCAGAAAAAAAAATATATGGCTGTTTGTTTATCATTGTGTGATGTAATGGTTGTAAAGAATGCAAGGAATCTGATCTGCCTCAACCTGAATCTGGTTTGGAAAGTCAGTGAAGCAATGCTGAATTTAAATCAGAACCGAAGAAGGCTGGAAAAATTCTGTGCCAAAACCAGTTTAAGCTGAAAACAAGCTGAATTTTCAGCTAATTGCAGCTGAAATCTGTAGCAGATTGTATCAAACAGAAATGTAGATCTGGAACATCATGTTAAAGTCTGAATTGAAGGCTGAAAGGTTGAGAAAGGGAGCTGAATTGCAGCTGGAACAAATCTGAGTTTAAGTGCAGAAATTTTCATACAAGCAGTTTTTGTGCAGATTTGTTCAAGTTGAAGCTGAAATTGGATTTTCCAAGGCTGTAAATCACGAAATGAAGTGGATGAATGTATCATAGATTGAAGCACATCACAGCCTATCAGAACAAGAAAGGAATTGGGATGCTAGGAGTTTCGAAACAGGGAAGAAAATGGAATGAAGTTGGCTAAAATTCAACTTGATTGAGCAGAATTTTTGAGGAAACAGTTTAAATGCTCTACAACTCCTAGATGCCAACTGATATGAAGGAATCAGAGTTTTGTGAAATCTGAAATGCTCCATTAGAAGATTGAGAAAAGAAAAAGAAAAAAAAAAGAAGAGAAAGCAGTTTGAAAAAAAATGAAAAGAAACCAAGTGGACACAATTGAGTTGGCATTGAAAATCATTGAAGTTCTCTGATCCGAATTAAAAGGCTTTGCTCCACTACAAATCTGACCTTGCTAGAGGATAAAAGAAGAAGAGAAAAATCAAAAAGACAAGGAAGAAACAAAATTGGCACGCAATAGGAAAAACTTGGCACAAGGAAATCAAGAAAAGTTTTTTCATCCAAATCAAAGGGATTATTCAAGTTTCACTCCACCATACTTTTGATATCATTAGAGGACTGTTAAGATGGGGCAAAGCACATTGGAAACATTTTTGAGCAACCAAGTCTCCCACTCCATCAATTTTTCCATTTCCTTGATTTCTATTCCATTTCTCACCATTTTCCATGTTTACACTTGTTTTTGTAGATGTTGATCCTAATCATGAATAATGGTGGAGATTAGATAATAAGCAAGCCTATGGTAGTTCAAGAAGCATATGTGTTTGAGTGAGCTCCACTTCCATCATCAAGTTAGAATTTAAGGAGAGAGCCACCAAAACTTCCCTTGAAAGGCTAGTGATTTAAATTCATCCCAATGACTCATGATTGATGAAAAGGCTAAGTTGTTGATTTAAGGACAAGATACTAATCCATAGAGCTTAGATTTATGAGAATTGACAACCTTAGGTAATTTCTTTTCATTTGCTTCTAATTATGCTTAAGAGAGCCTAAGGGATACTTATTTATGGTGGTCAAAGAAGGAAAAAAAAAGCGGGTGTTACACGCATGACCGAATTACACCGATGTGGAATTTTGGAATCATTTGAACCCGGTTCATTTGATACATGCGAATCTTGCTTAAAAGGCAAGATAACCAAATTACCCTTTCCCGGAAAAGGTAATCCAGTGGGAGAATTGCTTGGTCTAATACATACCGATGTATGTGGACCAATGTCAACTCTTTCACAAGGAGGCTATAGCTACTTCATCACCTTCATTGATGATCACTCACGATTCGGGTATGTGTTCTTGATGAAACACAAATCTGAAGCCTTTGAGAAATTCAAAGAGTTCAGAAATGAAGTAGAGAAACAGCTTGGCAAAAGTATTAAGATACTTCGATCCGATCGAGGTGGTGAATACTTAAGTCAAGAGTTTCAAGATTATCTAAGGGACAATGGGATATTGTCCCAATGGACTCCGCCGTATACACCACAGCATAATGGTGTATCTGAGAGGCGCAACCGAACCTTGATGGACATGGTTAGGTCTATGATGAATCATGCAACTCTTCCAAAATCCTTTTGGAGCTATGCACTTAAGACAGCTGTTTACTTGCTAAACAGAGTCCCAACTAAGGTAGTCTCTACTACTCCATATGAGATTTGGAATAGTAAGAAACCTCACTTAACTCACCTTAAGATATGGGGTTGTCCTGCTTATGTGAAGCGGGTTGTATCAGACAAATTGGATGCTAAGTCTGATAAATGTCTATTTATTGGATACCCTAAGGAAACGAAGGGTTACCAATTCTATCATCCCTTGGAACAAAAGGTGTTTGTTTCAAGGCATGCTGTATTTCTAGAGAAAGAGTTTCTTTTGCAAGAAAACAGTGGGAGTGTGATTGAACTTGATGAAGTTCAAGAAACTCCAATAGACATCACAGAGACACCTAGTCTAGGCCCACAACCGATAATTCATAGTGATGAGCTATCAGTTGAACCTAAAACTACACCACCTCTTCGTAGGTCTGATAGGACACGCAACATTCCAGAGAGATACGGATTTCTCGTAAGTGAATCGAATGACGTGTTGCTCATTGGCGATGACGAACCTATCAGTTATGAAGATGTTCTGAAAAATTCAGAAAGGGACAGATGGCTTGAGGCCATGAAGTCGGAAATGGATTCCATGTATGAAAATCAAGTATGGGACTTGGTTAACCCACCTGAAGGGATTAAGCCCATAGGGTGCAAGTGGGTTTTCAAGAAGAAAACCGACATGGAAGGTAATGTTGTTACCTATAAGGCTAGATTAGTGGCAAAAGGATATCGTCAAAAACAAGGAGTTGATTATGACGAAACCTATTCGCCAGTAGCTATGCTTAAATCCATTCGGATGCTCCTAGCCATAGCAGCTCATTATGATTATGAGATATGGCAAATGGATGTGAAAACAGCTTTCCTTAATGGAAACCTACTTGAGGATGTATACATGATACAACCTGAAGGTTTCACATCAGTTGATAAAACCAAGGTATGCAAGCTTCGACGATCCATATATGGACTAAAGCAAGCATCTAGGAGCTGGAACATCCGTTTTGATGAGACAATCAAAGAGTTTGATTTCTCACAAAATCCTGACGAACCTTGTGTGTACAAGAAGGTTAGTGGGAGTGCAGTCGTATTCCTAGTATTATATGTCGATGACATCTTACTTATAGGAAACGATATATCAGTTTTACAGACAGTTAAGATTTGGTTGTCCAAAACTTTCTCCATGAAAGACCTGGGAGAAGCAACCTATATCCTTGGGATTAGAATCTATAGAGATAGATCAAAACGGTTGCTTGGTCTTTCGCAGTCTACATATATAGACCGAGTGCTAAAAAGGTTTAGCATGTCGGAATCCAAGAAAGGTTACCTTCCCATCAGGCATGGGATCAACCTTTCGAAGTCTATGTGTCCGCGACAGAAGACGAGAGGATTAGCATGAATAAGATTCCCTATGCATCCGCAATAGGATCTATCATGTATGCTATGTTATGTACTAGGCCCGATGTATCGTATGCTCTGAGCGTCACGAGCAGATACCAATCTGATCCAGGAATGGATCATTGGGCGGCTGTTAAGACAATCCTTAAGTACTTAAGAAGAACTAAGGATGTATTTCTAATATATGGAGAAGGAGATTTGATAATACGTGGGTATACAGATGCCAGTTTCCAGACAGATAAGGATGACTCCAAATCGCAGTCTGGATACGTATTTACTTTGAATGGAGGCGCAGTAAGTTGGAAGAGTTCCAAACAAGACACTGTAGCGGATTCTACCACGGAAGCGGAATATATCGCAGCTTCGGAAGCAGCAAAGGAAGCAGTCTGGATCAAGAAGTTTGTCTCCGAACTTGGCGTGGTTCCAACCATTGATGAAGCAGTGCCGGTATACTGCGACAACAATGGAGCTATTGCACAAGCAAAGGAACCAAGGTCTCATCAGCGATCCAAACACGTGCTTCGACGCTATCATCTGATCAGAGAGATTATAAGTAGGAATGACATACAAATTGAGAGAGTTCCCACTGAAAGGAATATAGCGGATCCTTTAACTAAGGCCTTGCCTCAAAGCAAGTTTGAGGGACATGTTAGAGCCTATGGTATTGGATACCGTAGCGATTGGCATTAGGCCAAGTGGGAGTTTGTTAGTGATATGAGAGAAGTGTCCTAAGGCAATCGCCTTATGATTGTAAACATTTATTTTAATAAATGATAATTCACTATTTGAGTGTACATGTTTGTGTATTTGATTGGGATCTTAAACTCATCTACTGAATGTCCGCAACACAACTCACAGCATAAGAGAATTTGTGATGAGATCACAACTAGTGATTATCTCTAATGTGCAATTGTGAAGAATTGAAATTATCCCTAGTCGATGAATTGATAAAAACGGACACTATCAACTCTGTTGAGACTAGCATGGGTTATTCTCTAATCAGCTGATTCTCACTGGCTGGTGACATTGGGATGTCCGGAGATAAACATGGATGCTAGTTAAGGGAACTAGTTCATTGGAGTGACTAGCTGTGAGACTTCATATGGGAATCTACATGTAGATATGTCAATGAAGATCTTACTGCGGCTTAAGTGCGATGTTCCTTTGACTTGCGGTGTTCAAGTCATCTTGGTCATGGAGACTTATACTTTGACATCTTAAGCAAGCATCTCCAAGGAGGTGTGGACCCAGGATGATCGGGTATAAGCCGAAGTGCCCGAAGATGTTTGAACAGCCTACAAAGGATTCACCACTCCTTGCGAGGAGATGTATACCCAGGCCTATCGTCGGATTGTTACTCAAAGCCTCTGGCCAGAGCATATCATGTTAAGAGTGCGAGTCTCTTAAATACATGAGAGTAATTAGAAATCCAAAGGACGAGGAAGACACTACTTGGGCTAGGTGTGACGTAGTCAGCCTAGTGGGGACTGACACCATAGACCGTGTCCTGAACCAAGTGGGTATAAGGTGGTGAAGGGAATGAGGCACGATTCATTAGAGCTGCTGAAGGGTTTCAGAATAATTTCTTCTGGGGTCAAACCGTTGATCTTTCGATTAATTGGGGATCATGATGTACTACTAGGTGCCACTCATGATCGATCTATAATTAATGGGTTAATTATAGACGGCCAACATAAATCGAAAGCCTATTTAGTCACACGCAATACGAGTAATCCGAGGGATTTAAAACGAGTTGAAAATTGGATTTTCCGATCAAGAGAAACGAGTCGAATCTGAGTTAATCAGAGGCGCAATGGAAGCTAAAAATGGCTAAGTCTTTTGAAGGCTTTTTGGGCGAATTAAATGAGTTTAATTCGCGACCGGTTCGGGTTGGTTTGGCCGGCCAAAGGAGGTGCTAACCCTCCTTGTGGTGGCCGGCCATTAAAGGAGATTAAACCAATTTAATTGGTTTAATTAATAAAATAAATCTAGCGCGGTTTATTTTATAAATTATGGATAAATAAATTTGTATAAAGAAAATTTATATAAATAAATTTGTAGAAATTTATTCTTTTTATGGAAGTTAAAATAATCCATGAATTGGTTTATTTTAATTTTATAAAATCAATTATGAATTGATTTTATCATAATAAGAAAGTTTATAAATTTCTTATAAAAATTTATTCCATAATTTAAAGAGAGAAAAGAATAAGTTTTATTATAAATTAGTTTATAATAAAGACTTGGTTTAAACGGAATAATTAGTTAAGAAAATTTATAGGATAAATTTCTTATAACTAATTCCGTTTAGAGAGAGACTTAGCAAAGAGTTGCTACTATATAAAGGAACCAAAGGCTAGCCCTTTAGATCAATCAATTAATCAAGAGATTAATTAGAGCTCTCCCTCTCTCTCTTTTATTCTCTTCTCTCCTCATCTTCTTCTCCTTCACATTAGGGCCGGCGCCCCATCCTTGTGGATTAGGGCCGGCGCACACAACCATCATCCAAGGGAGTTGGCGTGAGCTTTCAAGGAGAAGGAGAACCCGAACACGAAGAAGAAGAAGCGGATAGCGACTCCTCTCTTCTCGGAATTCGATTCCGTTACTTCGTTGGTTAGTTTTCCTAATTTTTCTCTTGTCCTTCTAGTTGTGCCTTCCGAGAATCTAGTAGTTCTCGTCGGCACAAAACTCGTGACTTTGTGAAGTCATCCCGAAGAGAACTCGGCGTGGACGCGAATAGAGGCGGAGCTTCCAAGGGACGCTACGGTTGGATCTCGTCCCTTACTTCGAGTTACGAGAGGTACTTAGTAAATTTGTTTACTATTCCGCAATGTTTTATTTTATGATTATGTCAACACACCATAAGATTGCATGCTAGATACGAAGTTAAAATAATTTAGGAAATTATTTTATGCAAACTCTTCCGCTGCACGTAAAAATTTTAAATTTTACGAACTCGTATCCTTGTCGACATGCACCCGGTCCCAACACTTTTACTGCACTACTACTGTACATCATCTTGTAATTATTTGCGCGATTATAGTATTGCCCACAGTAAACGGTCAACGACTATGGGCCTTGGAGTAGGAGCCGACCGCGACTCCGAACCAAGTAAAACCGCTTGTGTTTGCGTTATGTTTTAATTTTCCGCTGCCTATTCTCTTAGTTTTATCCGAAAAATAATTTACGATATTCACCCCCCCTCCATCGTTATTCTCGATCCAACAAGTGGTATCAAAGTGGGAAGCTCAAATTTGGTGCAACCACCTATTTGAGAGTTTTTTTGGATTTCTTTTTAATTTTTTTTCTCGAATTTTCATCGTTAATCGAGGTTGGTGCAACACCCCTCGATAAATATTTTTTTCCCGCACTACTAATCCAAGACCAAGTCTTGGGATATTTCTTTCCTTTTACTCTTAGTTTCAGATAAATGGCCATGCAAGAAGGATTCAGCACAGCCAGACCGCCGCTCTTCAGTGGGGAGGACTTCTCCTACTGGAAGAGCAGAATGGAGGTCCACCTGAAAACTCAGGTGGACATGTGGATAATCATCCAGTCTGGACTGGAGATTCCAAAGAATGCTGAAGGAGTGCCACAGTCTTACGCTGAGTGGGACACCCCTCTGAAAAGAAAAATCGAAGCTGATGCAAAAGCGACCCAAATACTCCAATGCGGCCTAACCAAAGAGGAGCTGAACCGGGTGGGGCCATTCAACAACGCCAAAGAACTCTGGGGTAAGCTGATCGAACTACATGAAGGAACTCCGGATACTCGAATCAGCAAGAGAGATCTCCTCCTGAACAAGTTGTACACGATCAAAATGAACGACAACGAAACAGCAGCCCAGCTTCACGCCAGAATTCAGGAGTTAATGAACGGACTACATATAATCGGTCACAAGGTAGAAAACCGTGACCTGATAAGGTACGCTCTTAATGCTTTCCCAAGAAACACCTTGTGGGCATCTATGGTAGATGCATACAAGGTTTCAAGGGACCTTTCAAAAATTAAATTAGATGAACTATTTTCAGAACTTGAATTGGATGAGCAGACTAACTGCAATCTGGCCGAGAAAGGCATTGCCTTTGTTGCAGGTAAAGCTGGAAAGACAATCAAGAAGAAGCCTCAACCTGCTCCCGAGTCTGATTCAGACTCAGACTCCGAAGACAGCAAGGGAAATCGACCTAAGTTGGTTCGGCTAGCCCGGGACTACTACAAAGAGCTAAAAAACCAGACCAACAGAAGAAAAGCCAGCCGAAGAAAGGAATAACCAGCTGAACCCTCAAATGAAAAGAATAAACCCAACGTGACCTGTTACGAGTGCAAGAAGAAGGGCCACTACAAGACTGAATGCCCCAACCTGAAGGAAACAAAGAAGACGAGAAAGAAGAAGGCACTTCAGGCAACGTGGGATGAGTCCTCCTCCGAAGAAGAAGAAGAGGTCCCTCAGTTGAACCTGCTCGCACTAACCACCTCAGAAGAAATCGAGACCGAGTCAGAGTCAGAGCCGGACGACGGCAAACTTACATTCTCAAAGGATGGAGAAATAACTGTAAGTGGTTTTACTAGAAATCAGTTAAATGAATTAATTTCATATCTTTCTCGAGACTTGGCGAAAGCTAAACTCTGAGTCGAATCTCTCCGACAGGAAGTAAAATTCCTGAAAGAGAGAGCTGACTCTAGATCCTTGACTGAGAAGGTTCAGGAAGGAACCTCTACTCAAGTTGAAAAACTTGAGAAAGAGAACTCCTCCCTGAAAACTCAAGTCATGGACCTTAGATCAGCCTTAGAACGGTTCACTTCTGGTTCCAAGGGTCTTGACATGATTCTTGGAAAACAGAAGTCGGTTCTAAATCGATCCGGACTAGGCTATAGAACCAAATCTAGACAAAGATCCTACTATGCTGTACTGAACCAGTCCAGACCTAAAGTTCAGGCATGGGTACCCAAACTGTGCCTGAACAAACAAACTGGATCAAATCAGTATTGGATCCCCAAGGACAAGATTCACATCTTACTGAACCATTATCGTGGCTTTAGTCCAGGGGGAGCCAAATTAAAAATAATATTTATAGTTAGATAAATTTCAATTCTTGTTTTCAAATTGCATGATTGCTTGTTTATTTAATTTCTGCAATTTACCATGCTTAGACTTAGGGCTGGTTAGGTTAAGGACAGAACCAACTTAACTGAAATTTGAACAACATAGTATTCGGTGGCGGTGAGATGATAGTACGTTAGGGAAGCCAATTCTAATAAGATCAAGTATACTTGGTTCTTTAGACTGGTGAAACTAGCCGAAGCTACCGATCCAAAACCCAAACTAGTTAGACCAGAATTTTTCAAAAAATAGTTTTGAAAATGAAATTCCATTAAAAGACTTTGTCAAGGAAAGGTTGATGATCCAATAAGGCTACGGCCAAAGAAGGCCTAGTGCCTCGCCAAGACCTGGAAGCCAATTTTTGAAATTCAAATTCAAATTATTATTTGTCAATTTCGAATCTAACACAAATTTTCAGTTAATTGTAGATTCAAACATTTTTTTTATAAACTCAAGATCAACTGTTTTCAAAATCAATTTAAGTTTTTCAAAATAAATCATGATTTTTCAAAATAATTCTATCTATTAAAACCTGTCTCACAAAACCTATAAGGTTAACGTGATTGATAACCCTAGATTTGGATGAGACAGACTAGGCTGTGAAAATCAATTTAGGCTATTCCTGATTCTAATTGGATCCAAATTAACAAAACTCTTTATGTGTAGGAACATAAAGATTTGGACCAATGGATGTTGGATAGCGGGTGCTCCAGACACATGACTGGAGATAAATTGAAATTCACCAAACTCAAGTTCAAAAACCTAGGCTCAGTGGCATTTGGCAACAATGCTGCACTCAAGGTGATTGGGTCAGGTAACATTGAACTTAAATCTGACTTTGTTATTAAGAAAGTTCTTTTGGTTGAAAATTTTAAATTTAACTTGCTTAGTATAAGTCAATTATGTGATTCTGGTTATATAGTTACCTTTAACAATTCTAACTGCCTGATTTGAAACTTGCAAGACTCAGAAATCATGCTTAAGGGCACTAGGAAAAATAATGTTTACACCATAAACCTACCTCTAGTACCTAAATGCATGTTAACTCAGTTAGAACAATCAAACCTCTGGCATAGAAGATTAGGTCATACTAACCTGAGTATTATTTCAAAAATCACCCAACTTGGCCTAATTAAAGGTATCCCTAAAATTAAGAACCATGAAAACATAATATGTAAATCATGTAATCAAGGTAAACAAACCAGGTCTAGTCACAAATCAATTCAGTCTGACCTAACTCAAACCACACTTGAGCTCCTGCACCTTGACCTATTTGATTCACATGGAGCCAAGTCACTAAGCGGAAACCGATACTGCTTAGTAATAGTTGATGATTACTTTAGGTTTACCTGGGTTAGGTTTCTAAAGACCAAAGATGAAACCCTGAACCTATTCAATGACTTTTGTAAGTTAATTGAAAATCAAAACGATACTAAAATCAAAAGACTTAGGAGTGACCACGGGGGAGAGTTTGAAAATCAATGATTCGAGGAATTTTGTAAGGTGAATGGGTATATACACGAATTTTCGTGTCCTAGAACCCGCCAGCAAAATGGGATAGTCGAAAGAAAAAATAGAACCCTACAGGAAGCCGCTAGGGCTATGCTCAATGAATTCAACTTAGCTAACCAATATTGGGCAGAAGCAATTAGTACGGCTTGCTACATCCAAAATAGGGTCCTGATTAACAAGCGACACAACAAAACACCCTATGAATTATACTACCATAGACTTCCAAACCTACACTACCTAAGGGTCTTTGGGTGCAAAGTTCATATCCTAAACACCAAGGACTATCTAGGTAAATTCCAGTCTAAGTCAACCCCAGGCATTTTCTTAGGATACTCAACAACAAGTAGAGCCTATAAGGTTTACAACAAACAAACTAAGAAAATTGAAGAAACAACCAATCTAATATTTGATAAGAACTTAAATCAAAATCTGATAATTCAGATCTAATTTCATCAAATACTGATCAAGAAGATAATGAACAAGCTGTTGAATCTTTAATTGAACACATAAACGAACTAACTATTGAACCAACTAATGAGTCAATTGAACCAACCATTGAACCAATAATTGAACCAACTCAAATAGTTGAGTCAAATAGTGAACCAAACCGACCAGCCGGACCTGAGGCTGAACCAAGTTCTAGAAAAAACAAGAAACCCAGACTCAGTCACCCAACCGATCAAATTGTGGGTGATCCAACTGTAGGAGTCAGAACTAGGTCTTCCTATAGAAACCTTAGTCAGATAGCAATGATTTCAAAAATAGAACCTAAGACTATAGAGGAATCCCTACCTGATCCTGATTGGATCATAGCTATGCAAGAAGAATTAGCCAAATTTGAGAGGAACCAAGTCTGGGAACTAGTACCTAAACTTGAGGGCAAATCCATCATTGACACTAAGTGGGTTTTTAGGAATAAGCTAAATGATCAAGGAGAAATAGTCAGAAATAAAGCCCGCTTAGTAGCAAAAGTAAAAAGTCAGGTAGAAGGGTTAGATTATGACGAAACCTATGCCCCGGTAGCTAGACATGAGTCCATTAGGATGTTATTAGCCTTTGCATCCCATAAAGGATTTAAACTATACCAAATGGATGTAAAGTCAGCCTTTCTAAATGGATTCATTAAGGAAGAAGTCTATGTAGGACAACCCCCTAGTTTTGAGGACTTAGAAAGACCTGACCATGTTTACAAACTTACTAAAGCACTTTATGGACTAAAACAAGCACCTAGGGCCTGATATGAACGCTTATCAACCTACCTAATTTCTAATGAATTTAAACAAGGACAAATTGACTCAACCCTATTTATTAAAACCTTAGGAAAAGAAATCTTTATTGCCCAAATCTACGTCGATGACATAATCTTTGGGTCCACCAACTCTAATTTTTTAAAAGAATTCGTGAAAATAATGGAAAATGAGTTTGAAATGAGCTTAGTTGGTGAGCTCAACTTTTTCCTAGGGTTACAAATTAAACAAACTAGGGATGGAAACCATGTCCATCAATCCAAATATGCTAAAGAGTTAATAAAGAAATTTAAAATGGATAACTCTAAAAGCATAAGTACCCCCATGACCACCAATATAAAAATAGATAGTGACCCTGATGGTAAACCAGTAGACCTTAAATTCTATAGAAGTATGATTGGAAGTCTACTGTCCCTTACAGCAAGCAGACCTGATATCCTCTTTACTGTAGGAATGTGTGCTAGATACCAATCCTGTGCTAAGGAAACACACTTAGCAGCCCTAAAAAGAATACTAAGATATGTTAAGGGCACCCTAAATGTAGGGATTTGGCATCCTAGGACCTCAACCTTCGACTTGTTAGGATACTCGGATTCTGACTACGTTGGTTGTAAATTAGATAGAAAGAGCACAAGTGGAAGCTGCCAACTGTTAGGAAATAGTCTAGTAAGTTGGTGCAGCAGAAAACAACACTGTGTAGCTCTATCCACAACTGAAGCTGAGTATGTTGCCTTAGGAGAGTGTGTAGCACAACTCCTATGGATGATGCACACTCTTAGGGACTTCCAGCTAAACTACACCCAAATTCAAGTCTTCATTGACAATATAAGCTCAATTAATCTAACTAAAAACCCAATCTAACATTCCCGAACTAAACACATAGAAGTTAAACACCACTTTGTAAGAGATCATGTAGCTAGGGTTGAAATATGTTGGAAACGAGATGGCTAGAGAGGGGGGGGGTGAATATAGTCAATCACTTTTTCTTTTACTTAACAAGTTTCCTGCACTCAACTTATCAGTAGCACAGCGGAAGAAACAAAGGAAAATGAAGCAGTGCAGTAAACGAAAACAGAAATGAAAGCAAACAGAGACAACTGCCAAGATCGCTAACAAGAGGGTTTACAAGGGTCGGGGATAACTTGCCCCTACTCCTTGGCGTGCCCTTAAGGTGGGCGATCCCTTGATCGTCGGCAGATCAAGCCCCGGTTTTCACCGGATATAACGCAACCTTCTTCTCGGTGGAGAAACCTCTCCACAGCGTTTCAATCACAGATTAAGTTTAAGCACAAAGAAACAACAAGAAGGATCTTACTCAAACACTTAGTAAGGACAAGAACACAGCAAGCTTCCCTGAGCTCCACCCAGTGGCGATCTCACGCAAGAACCCTTCTTCGTGTCTTCCCACTGTCGGACTCCAAGCTCCTTGTTCTCTCCTTCAAGCGCTCAAGTAATGGATGATTGCTTCTCGATCGCTTGCTCAAAGTGATGAAAACTTCAAGAACACAGCAAGTAAGTTGTGGAGAACACAAGGCGCGGCAAGAACACTAGTTCACGAACTCTGCTTCCACGAAGCCAACTTCCGCCCTTTTGATTCTCCACACAGCACCAGGTGACAACATCCTCCGTAGCCTCCAGCTACCTCACTACCAACGCCAGCTACCACTGAGCCCTCTCTGGTCTTCCTGAGATCCCCTCAGCCAAGCCCCAGTCTCGGCTCCAGTCTGCAGCTCGGCCGTTGCAACCTGAAATGGAGAATCAGACAAACCTGCTCCAAGGAAAGCCTCCATTGACCTCTCCTTGAGTGTTTGAATCCTCCCCTGTCACCTGCAGCTTAATCAGACTGTTAGAGCATTAAATCATACAGTAAATCAAATATCAGAGGCAAACAGCAGCGAATCGGATACGATCAGACGCTCTGACCGCGTCTGACAGTGCAATTTGAATTAAAGTGATCGATCACCGGACCGATCCAGGACTTGTGGATCGGTCACCAGACCGATCTACTGCTGTGCTGGGATTCCCAGCTCTTACGGCAACACAGCCTGATCGGTCACCGGACCGATCAGAGTGAAGCATGATCGGTCACCAGACCGGTCAGAGTGAAGCCTGATCGGTCACCCAGACCGATCATGACAGATGAACAGTGATTTTTTAATCAGCTCCTAAGTCCCTGATCGGTCACTAGACCGATCTGGACTTGATCAGCAAGGGAACTCACTCACTGCTCGCTCCCTGATCGGTCACCAGACCGATCAGGAGCAAGGTAGCGAGGAAGCAGCCTGCTCCCTGATCGGTCACCGGACCGTTCAGGAGCCACACAGTAGGTTCCCAATCTCACTGTGCGCTCCCTGATCGGTCACCAGTCCGATCAGACATTGCTGGATCGGTCACCAGACCGATCCACGAAGGAGCACCGTGCCAATGTCCCTGATCGGTCACCAGACCGATCCAGGGACTCAACCCTAGCCCTCCAAGCTAGTGTTTCATCCACCTTAGCCCTCCAAGCCAAAGATTTTTCCATCTAACTCTCCAAGTTGGGAATTTGCACCTAACCCTCCAAGTTAGGACTTTTCACCTAGCCCTCCAAGCTAGGACTTTTCACCTAGCCCTCCAAGCTAGGACTTTTCACCCAACCCTTCCGAGTTAGAACATCATCCAACCTAGCCCTCCAAGCTAGGCACCTGACCCTCCAAACCAGGACTTTTTCACCTAATTCTCCAGGATGGGAATTTGCACCTAACCCTCCAAGTTAGGACTTTTCACCTAGCCCTCCAAGCTAGGACTTTTCACCCAACCCTTCCGAATTAGGACATTTCCAACACCTAGCCCTCCAAGCTAGGACTTTTCACACCTAACCCTCCAGGTTAGGATTTTCCAACACCTATCCCTCCAGGCTAGGATTTTCCATATCATGCCTAATCCTCGATCAGGACTTGATCATAATCATCATAATCATAATCAACCTAAACTAAAATTGATGTCAATACCAAAACAACAATCAGGGCCAGACTGCATCAACAATCTCCCCCTTTTTGTTGTTTGACAATCCGATTTTAAGTTTAGGGATTCTCAATCAATTGCTCAACTTTAGAATCATAGGGGAATCCAGATCCTCCCCCTACAACATGATCATCCTAAACTTAACCAATCCACACTCTCCCCCTTTGTCGAACACCGAAAAGGGGCTAGAGGGGCTATTAAGTTTTAAACAAAGTCCTCCTCAACCTTAGGTGTATCCCAAATCAACAAAGATGTAATAGGTTGTTGGATAACCATACGAACACATGTGAAAAAGATAGAGCAAGATATAGCAATCACATGCATCATACGAACATGAAGTAGCAACTCACAAAGCATGTCATAACAGTCATATGTATCAAGTAGACATGACATTATAAGCATGAACATGGCAATGTAGCAAACATGCAGATCATAGTCATATAAACAACATGGCATCAACAATAAGCATACTAAGAGTAGATAAGTCAAAGCATAAAATATCCAGACAAGTAGCAAGATACGTGTGACACAAGGCCACAATAAGCAAGTCACAGGGCATACAACCCAAAAGTCACACAAATCATCCACACAGACCACAAGAAAGGTAAGAGACATCCAAACTCAAACATCAGCGGGAGGATCGTCATCGTCCACGAGATCATCCATCGTGGTATCAGTAGGAGCAAAGGACCCTGGTGCAGTACTCGAGGAAGGTACACCTCCTGAAAATGTGTGGCTGCGCCACTCATCATACCATGTCTGCTGGAGTGTACGGGTCCCTGAGACCTCAGTCTCGATCCTGGTCAGTCGGCATTCAAGGGAGCGAAAACCTGACCGAAACTCCTCGCGATCTGTCGCCCTCAACTGAACAAACTCCTGTACCGTCTGATCCAGCTCTGAGATCTGCCAGCGCAGATCTGGATCCGGCTCGTCGTAGTCATCATCATCAGCAGCAGCGGCTGGCGCCTGAACCTGTGGACCTCCCCTTGGTAACTCACCAAGAACCCTACCATCTTTCCAAACCAACATCCGATCGGGCCCCCGAATAATGATGCCGGACTTGGCGAATGCTCACCGGCCAAGTCTGCAATCCTGTCGGACCATAGGCATCGTCCGACCCTTGGTGACATCGACACCATCTGACATGAGCCAGTCGGTGATGACGTGACCAAAAGGCATGTAGACCGTGCGTCGGCTGGGCTCTCGATAAGATAAGATGGACTGGAAGATGCTCTCCATGATATCGAAGTCCAAATGGCGGTGCATGCCGTAGAGCATCAGACAGTGATAGGGTCGAATCTCAGCTAAAGGTTTGGAGGTGATTGGGAGGATACAATTCGTGATGATCTTGAATAATATGTAGCTAGTGGGAGAGAGACGTAAAGCAGCAAAGGTAGGAAAGTCAGGGCCCAGCTCATCAAGGCCGTCTGGGCGGGGATGACCGAAGAAATACTGATGTACCGAATCAGGGGTAACATCTGCAAATGGTGCTAGTAGGGTATTAGGAAGTTCGGGATAGATCGAATACATGTTTGGTGATCGTCGACCACCCAGAAACTCGGCAAGTATATCATAAGAAAAATTGAGAGTCCTTTTGGCGACTCGAGTAGTGAACTCGAAACCGCCTTGAGGACCCTGCTGAAGGTTATTGTAAAACTCCGAGACTAGGTCATAGTTGATGGTTCGCTCTAAGGTGAGGAGAAACCCAAGATTATATAACAGGACTATCTCCATGACTGATGGACAATACTTAGTCAGGAAGGGGACATCGATTGATCGGCAGGGTAGCATTTTGAAAGTCCTTGATTGGAAGGATTGCTCAGAGGTGGCGTTTGGAAATCTAGAGCTCGAAGAGGGCTGTGGCCTCTTGGAGGGGGTAGAGGAAGAGGGGGCTTTCCCCTTGGAGCTGCCCTCTGCAGCCTCTTTGCCCTTGGAAGACTTTCTAACGAGTTGAATTGATCATACACAGATAATGTGAATCAATTGATCAAGATGGACATAAATTGAATCATAAATTCAAAGATTGATCATCAAAGGTAAGACCCAATCATAGGTAGACATTAGATCAAGATCAAAAGTAAAAAAAAAGAGATGAAAAATCGATTTGATCATTTGATGAGAAAGTGAGGTCACGGCAAATACAAGAGGGTCACGGCACCACACCAAGAACAACACCAAACCATGATTAGCTTCAAAACATAATTTTATGAACTGATTGGCAAGGAAAATCGAAGCCAAAAACTCACTTTGGTGCCATTGAAGAGATTCCTGAAGTTTTGAAGGGAAAAAGAAACGCTTGCGCCGGTGAAGCTTCGGCGCAAGAGAGAAGCGCAGAAGACTTGGAGCAACCCGCGAACTTGCAGAGAACAGGGAACTTCCGTAGAGACCTTCGCACAAACTCGTACACACGGAAAGGAAGGAGAAGAAGGCACTGGAGAGCTCTCGCACGAAGCAAAGGTGGCGCGAGTGGGAGGTTTCGGCGCTAGGGTTCGGAAGTGAAGGGTTTTGGGAGGAGTTAATCGGTTGGTGGATCGGTCCGCCAACCAGATTTTAATGCACCTGAACGGATCACCGTTCGATCTGATTGCGCCCAGACCGATCAGGCTATAGCCTTGATCGGTCGGGTAACCGATCAGGAAAGCTCCTGATCGATCGGTTGATCGATCAGGGAGAGATCAGTAGACTCGGGAGGCTTACTGTGAGCCCCCTGATCGGTCTGTGGTCCGGTCCCAGCAGGGTGCCAGATCGGTCCGGGGACCAATCCAAGCGGCTCAGTACACTTGGTCAAAATTCCGGAAGGTCACTGCTTGCCTCGCTGATCGGTCTGAGGACCGATCACCACAGGAAGGAGCCAGATCGGTCCGGGGACCGATCAGCCCTATGCCTGATCAGTCCAGTGACCGATCAGGGTTCCTGATACGATCTGAAATAAACTGAAACTTTCAGTTTCAGTTTCGTACACGATTTCTCAGTGGATCTGATGACAAATGTCGATCTAGAAAGTGATCCCTCGCCTATAGTTGATCCCTAAGCAAGGATTAAGGGTCCTTATGGTTTGATTCAAGCACTTTGCTCCACCCAAGTGGAGTCAAACTCAAGCAACAATCAAACAAGCAATGTCACCTAGGTTTGTATCAAATTCAGTGTTCCAATCAAGTTTCCTTGATTGGAATGTCCAAGTATGATCATGGAGCCGTATACACATATGTTATGCAATGGTTTTCCCCATACTTGATCACCACCGTGATTATTATCTCGTCAACTTAACTTCTCAAGGGATGCATTGACATTTTGAGAAATTGAGTTGATCCTAACATCTCACCCCATTTCTAGCAAGCAAAAACGTTTTGGTAAACCTTATAGTTTATGTGAGATGTTCCCAAAGTTACCCAATTGTTCCCCAACAATTTGAAATACTCATGGAGGGTTTGAATGCAATTCAATCCTATGAAGCACGACACATTCCCAATTCCCATCTTAGGAAACTAAATTCATTTTCGGGAAGTGGTTTAGTGAAGATGTCGGCTAAGTTTGATTTGGACTCTACATGAGAGAGTACAATATCTCCCCTAGCTACATGATCCCTAATGAAGTGGTGACGCACCTCAATATGTTTGGTCCTAGAATGATGAACTGGATTCTTGGTCAAGTTAATCGTGCTTATGTTATCACATAACACTTGCACACTCTTGTAACTCAATCCATAGTCCTCTAAAGTATGTATCATCCACAACAATTGTGATACACTCTCTCCCATGGCGATATATTCTGCCTCGGTCGTGGAGAGAGCAACACAATGTTGCTTCCGACTTGACCAACTTACTAAGGACAAACCTAAGAATTGACAAGCCCCACTTGTGCTTTTCCAGTCCAACTTACATCCAGCGTAGTCGGAATCCGTATAGCCAATTAAATCAAATGATTCGGTACGGGGGTACCATAGACCGACTCCGATTGTGCCTTTGAGATATCTCAAAATTCGCTTAACAGCGATTAAGTGAGATTCCTTGGCACAAACTTGATACCTAGCGCACATACCCACAGCAAATAGTATATCAGGTCGACTAGCTGTAAGGTATAGCAAACTGCCTATCATGCTTCGATATTGAGTCAAATCAACGGGTTTACCACTCTCATCATTGTCTAATCTTGTGTTTGTAGCCATAGGAGTGGTTACCTCTTTTGAATCATTCATGTTGAATTTGCGAAGCATTTCTTGTGTATACTTTGATTGGTGCACATGGATACCATCGCGAGTTTGCTTGATTTCAAGTCCAAGAAAGAAAGTCAACTCTCCCACTAGACTCATTTCAAACTCACTCTCCATGTGTCCAATGAACTCATTTAAATAGCCCTTATTATTTGAGCCACAAATTATGTCATCGACATATACTTGGGCTACAAAAATATTGTCACCATCTCTTCGTAGAAATAGCGTAGGGTCTATTTGGCCTCTAACGAAGCCCTTCTCAATTAGGAATGTCGACAACCGCTCATACCAAGCTCGGGGTACTTGTTTAAGGCCATAAGTGCCTTTTTGAGCTTGAACACGTTGTTTAGGAATTCGGTACTCTCAAACCCCGGAGGTTGTTCGACGTAGACCTCTTCTCTAATCAAACCATTCAGGAAGGCCGATTTGACGTCCATTTGATATAATTTGAAACCACAATGAGCTGCAAATGCAAGCATCAATCGGATGGACTCTAATCGTGCCACGGGAGCATAGGTCTCATCATAATCAAGGCCTTCAACTTGACTGTAGCCCTTGGCTACTAAGCGTGCCTTGTTTCTAATGATTTCTCCCTTATGGTTCAATTTGTTCTTGAAGACCCATTTGGTTCCAATAATGGTGGTCTTCTTGGGTCTAGGGACTAAGTCCCAAACTTGACTCCTTTCGAATTGACCTAGCTCATCTTGCATTGCAATGATCCAATCGGGATCATTTAATGCTTCATCAATTTTTCTAGGTTCAATTTATGAAATTAGGGCAACTTCATTAGCCTCATTCCGGAAAAATGATCTAGTTCTAACCCCATAATGGATGTCTGCAACAATTTGGTCTTGGAGATGACTAGAGGCTAATCTAGTTTGCCTAGGAGTTGGTGGTGCTTCTTGAACTGGTTCACTAGACACAAGTTCAGCCTCAGGATCCGGCTGATCAATGGGTTGTCTAGGTTCACCATCATCAGACTCATCACCATCAACAACACTTGGAGTTTTTTTCAAACTTAGTCTCCTAAGTTCGAGTTGAACTCCTTCTACATTTTCTGATTGGTCACTTGATTTTGGGATTTCTTCAAAAATCACATCAGATGACTCTTCAACTAATCTAGATTTCTTGTTGTAGACTCGGTAGGCTTTACTAAGGAGAGAGTACCCGACTAGTATCCCTTCATCAGCCTTTGTCGTGAACTTCCCAAGGTGGTCCTTGGTGTTTAGAATGAACACCTTGCAACCAAACACCCTAAGGTGTTTATCTGTAGGTGGTTTCCCAAACCAAAGTTCATGGGGAGTCTTTCCTAGAAACCTATGAATGAGGACCCGGTTTTGCACTTAGCAAGCTGTATTTACAGCTTCAGCCCACAAGTAACTCGGGAGTGAGTACTCATTAAGCATGCTTCGTGCAGCCTCTTGAAGAACACGGTTCTTCCTCTCTACAACACCATTTTGTTGTGGTGTTCTAGGAGTAGAGAACTCATGCTTATAACCTCTATCCTGACAAAATTCTAAAAACCTTTGATTTTGAAATTCACCTCCATGATCACTTCTAATTGTCTTAATTGTTAATGATTTCTCATTTTCAACTCTTCTACAAAAAGAAATGAAAATATCTAAGGTTTGGTCCTTATATTTTAAAAAGTAAGTCCATGTATACCTAGTAAAATCATCAATGATAACAAAACAATATCTACTTCCATTCAATGATATGATGGTACTACAATCAAATAGATCCATATGAAGTAAATCTAATGCATTGGAAGTACTTACAGCGCTTTTACCTTTATGTGCAGATTTTGTTTGCTTACCCATTTGACATGCATCACAAAGTTTATCTTTCTCATACTTGATGCTTGGTAAGCCACGGACTAGTCCCTTGTTGGCCAACTTCCGGATGTTCTTCATGTTGACATGTGCTAACCTCCGGTGCCAAAGGGTGGATTCTTCTTCTTTTGACATGAGACACTTAGCAAAAGCATTAGTAGCACTTTTAAATGAAACTTGATAAATATTGTCTACTCTTGCTCCTACTAGTACCGTGTCCAAGGTGTCATGTTGTCTAACTAGACATTGACTTGGTTGGAAGTCAATTGTGTAACCCATGTCACACAATTGGCTCACACTTAGGAGATTAAATTTCATCCCCTTGACTAGAAGGACATTTGAAATTCTAAGACATTCGGATATTTGAATGTCTCCTATTCCTATGACCTTAAGACTACCATTGTTACCAAATGATACATTACCTCTACTTTTCTTGTGAAGTGTGGTAAACAATGATCTATCCCCGGTCATGTGTTTGGAGCATCCACTATCAACGAACCAAGTTGATAGATGCTCCCCCTCAATCATAACCTACACAATTCGAAAAATAGAAGTTTTAGGTACCCAAACCTTGGGACCTAAAGCATCAACTAAACATGACTTAGGCACCCATGCCTTGACCATTTTCTTTTGGATTTTGGGTGTCCTAGATTGTCTCATATCAGTCCTAGACATGAGAGACACAAATGACGGTTCCTTAGGACGGTAACCAATACCGGCCCTATTGTAAACTGCCCTTTGGGCATTTAGGATCATATCTAGAGTCTTAGAGCTAGTTGAGAACTTCTCAAGAATATTCTTGAGCTTCTCAACTTCACTCTTCAATGATTGGTTTTCCTCTATTAGCAATTCATCATGCAAATCATTGACTTCCTCAACCTTAGAGGACTTCAAATTTTCAATTTAAAGTTTCAATGATTTAATTTCATCTTCTAACAATTCAACATGTAAATCATCAATGTTATCATCTCTAGATGCCTTCAATTGCTCAATTTCTAATTGCAATGCTTTAACCTTATTTTTTGATTTCTTAAGTATACTAGTTATACATGCAATTGCTCTATAACACTTTTCAAGCTCAGGAGAAGTTACCTCTTCATCATCCGAAGATGATGAAGCCGCGTTTGAGGAGCTTGAAGATTCATCACTGCTCTCCTCTCCAAGAGCCATGAGTGCTACATGCCTTGTGCTCTTCTCCTCCTTCTCTTCATCGGATGAGCTAGAGGATGACTCATCCCAAGTGGCTTTCAAGGTCTTCTTCTTCTTCTTGGATTTCTCTTCATTCTTTTTGGATTTCTCCTCCTTCTTCTTAAGCTTTGGACATTCATTCTTGAAATGCCCTTTTCTACCACACTCAAAGCAAGATGCATTAGTCTTATCAAGTTTGGATTCACTAGGGTTACCTCTATTCTTGAAGCATCGATCCCTTCTCATCATCCTTCTCACAAAGTTTGCCATTTCGGATGAAGAAGAGCCGCTGCCATCTTCCTCGGAATAGGACTCGGATTCGGAAGAGGATGAAGATGAGGAGACCTCCTTCCCTTCTTCTTCTCCTTCTTCTTCTTGTTGGTTCGGTCCCCTGCAACTAAGGCAATCCCCTTCTCCTTGGGGCCTTTGTTAGCCATTTCATGCAATTCCATCTCACAAAATAAATCATCTAACTTTACAATAGATAAATCCTTGGATACTTTGTAGGCATCCACCATGGATGACCACAAAGCATTCCTTGGAAATGCTTTCAAGACATACCTCACAAGGTCGCGGTTCTCGACCTTTTCATCAATTGAATGAAGTCCATTGAGGACTTCCTTGAACCGGCTATGAAGCTCACTTACCGACTCATTCTCCTTCATGGAGAGATTTTGAAGTTGATTGAGGAACAAGTCCCTCTTTGCGATTCTAGAGTCTCGGGTGCCTTCGTGAAGCTCAATGAGTTTGTTCCACAAGTCCTTTGCACTTGTGAAAGGACCAACTTTGATGAGTTGGTCTTTGTTCATGCCACATTGTAGAGTGACAACCGCCTTCGCGTCGGCTTCACTCTTCCGAGTTTGTTCAGCAGTCCATCTCCACGACTCAAGCTCTTTGCCTTCGTCATCCTTAGGAGGGGTGAATCCCTCCTTCACCGCGAACCAAGTATGGATGTCCATCTTCAAGTAATATTCCATCTTCGATCTCCAATATTGGAAATCAGCGCCATCGAAGAATGGAGGTCATGTGGTGGAGAAGCCTTCCCTCAAAGCCATCTTGTTGATAACTCTCGGATGTTAAGCCGTAAACAGAGCCCCAAGCTCTGATACCACTTGTTGGAAACGAGATGGCTAGAGAGGGGGGGGGTGAATATAGCCAATCACTTTTTTTTTTACTTAACAAGTTTCCTGCACTCAACTTATCAGTAGCACAACGGAAGAAACAAAGGAAAATGAAGCAGTGCAGTAAACGAAAATAGAAATGAAAGCAAACAGAGACAACTGCCAAGATCGCTAACAAGAGGGTTTACAAGGTTCGGGGATAACTTGCCCCTACTCCTTGGCGTGCCCTTAAGGTGGGCGATCCCTTGATCGTCGGCAGATCAAGCCCCGGTTTTCACCGGATATAACGCAACCTCCTTCTCGGTGGAGAAACCTCTCCACAACGTTTCAATCACAGATAAAGTTTAAGCACAAAGAAACAACAAGAAGGATCTTACTCAAACACATAGCAAGGACAAGAACACAGCAAGCTTCCCTGAGCTCCACCCAGTGGCGATCTCACGCAAGAACCCTTCTTCGTGTCTTCCCACTGTCGGACTCCAAGCTCCTTGTTCTCTCCTTCAAGCGCTCAAGTAATGGATGATTGCTTCTCGATCGCTTGCTCAAAGTGATGAAAACTTTAAGAACACAGCAAGCAAGTTGTGGAGAACACAAGGCGCGGCAAGAACACTAGTTCACGAACTCTGCTTCCACGAAGCCAACTTCCGCCCTTTTGATTCTCCACACAGCACCAGGTGACAACATCCTCCGTAGCCTCCAGCTACCTCACTGCCAACGCCAGCTACCACTGAGCCCTCTCTGGTCTTCCTGAGATCCTCTCAGCCAAGCCCCAGTCTCGGCTCCAGTATGCAGCTCGGCCGTTGCAACCTGAAATGGAGAATCGGACAAACCTGCTCCAAGGAAAGCCTCCATTGACCTCTCCTTGAGTGTTTGAATCCTCCCCTATAACCTGCAGCTTAATCAGACTGTTAGAGCAGTAAATCATACAGTAAATCAAATATCAGAGGCAAACAGCAGCGAATCGGATACGATCAGACGCTCTGACCGCGTCTGACAGTGCAATTTGAATTAAAGTGATCGGTCACCGGACCGATCCAGGACTTGTGGATCGGTCACTAGACCGATCTACTACTGTGCTGGGATTCCCAGCTCTTACGGCAACACAGCCTGATCGGTCACTGGACCGATCAGAGTGAAGCCTGATCGGTCACCTAGACCGATCAGGACAGATGAACAGTGATTTTTTAATCAGCTCCTAAGTCCCTGATCGGTCACCGGACCGATCTGGACTTGATCAGCAAGGGAACTCACTCACTGCTCGCTCCCTGATCGGTCACCAGACCTATCAGGAGCAAGGCAGCGAGGAAGCAGCCTGCTCCCTGATCGATCACCGGACCGTTCAGGAGCCACATAGTAGGTTCCCAACCTCACTGTGCGCTCCCTGATCGGTCACCAGTCCGATCAGACATTGTTGGATCGGTCACCAGACCGATCCACGAAGGAGCAGCATGCCAATGTCCCTGATCGGTCACCAGACCAATCCAGGGACTCAACCCTAGCCCTCCAAGCTAGTGTTTCATCCACCTTAGCCCTCCAAGCCAAGGATTTTTCCATCTAACTCTTCAAGTTGGGAATTTTCACCTAACCCTCCAAGTTAGGACTTTTCACCTAGCCCTCCAAGCTAGGACTTTTCACCTAGCCCTCCAAGCTAGGACTTTTCACCCAACCCTTCCGATTTAGAACATCATCCAACCTAGCCCTCCAAGCTAGGCACCTGACCCTCCAAGCCAGGACTTTTTCACCTAATTCTCCAGGATGGGAATTTGCACCTAACCCTCCAAGTTAGGACTTTTCACCTAGCCCTCCAAGCTAGGACTTTTCACCCAACCCTTCCGAATTAGGACTTTTCCAACACCTAGCCCTCCAAGCTAGGACTTTTCACACCTAACCCTCCAGGTTAGGATTTTCCAACACCTAGCCCTCCAGGCTAGGATTTTTCATATCATGCCTAATCCTCGATCAGGACTTGATCATAATCATCATAATCATAATCAACCTAAACTAAAATCGATGTCAACACCAAAACAACAATCAGAGCCAGACTGCATCAACAAAATAGTCCTTAAGCATGAAAACTCTAAATCTAACTTAGTTGACATATTCACCAAACCCCTACCTAAGTCTAAGTTCAGCTCACTAAGAAGACAGTTAGGATTATGCTTGGTAGAATAGGTTTACTCTATTTTTCGATTTTTAAACTGTTTTACTTGCTTTTAAAATCAGTTTCTAATATAATTTTAAAACTGCTTTACTTAATTTCAAAATCAGCCTTTTGTTAGTTTGAAAAATCTTTTTATCACTTTTAATTTTCGACTTAGTTTTCTTTTCAAAAACTACCCGTTCAAAACTAGGGCTTTTTCGTAAAATGGACTTAGCCTAGGCCCTAATCCTAGAATTGCATGCATATATAGATTTAGAAGCCAGCATCTCACAAGCACCTTAGGGTACTTTTGATTGATAACCTAGAATGAGTTGAGATTCTTAGGTCTTTGCCTTAATTCTAGATGCTTTAAGTCAGTGCATTTGTAGTAATTGGGGCACTAAATACAACTTAAACAGTAATCAAGTTAAGTGTCAAGATTAGAAAATCTAACTTGAACAGAACACTTAACTTGACTAACCCTAGCGAAAACTACTGTTTATAACAGTTAGCAAGTAGCTAATTGGGTTAGACAGGACCCTAAAGAGATAATCGAAATTGATTTGGTTCAGTTTATATCTTGATTTGGTTCAGTACAACACAGTTATGCAGTTTATTTTTTGCTATATTGCTTTGTTTTTGATATATGGCAAAGGGGGAGAGATAGGAAAGGAGAGAAGTTTTTTTTAATTTTTTTCAAAAGAAGTTTTTAAATTTTTTTTTTTCAAAATTCTAAATTTTCATAAACTTTATCCTTTCTTCAAAAAGTACTTAAGCCAAGTTTTTCAAAACTGCTTTCTTCAAAAAGTACTTAAGCCAAGTTTTTCAAAACTGCTTTCTTCAAAATACTTAAGCTAAGTTGTTTAAAAACTGCTTTCAAAGTACATAAGCTATGTTTTTCAGAACTGCCTTTTTCAAAGTACTCAAGCCAAGTTTTTCAAAACTGCTTTCTTCAAAGTACTTAAGCTAAGTCTTTCAAAACTGTTTTCAAAGTACTTAATCTATTATTTTTCTCAAAACTGTTTCAAAAGTACTTCATCTAAAATGTTTTCAAAATTGATTCTAAGTACTTGACCCAAGCAGTTTTCAAAAGTATTTTCTAAGTACTTGAACTTAAGCTATGTTCAAAATATCTCTAAGTACTTACTTCTAAACTTCTCTAATATAAAAGTTTCTAAGTTTCTAAAAGTACTAAAGAGATTGAAAATTTTTAAGTGCTTTCAAGAACTTAAAAGATGTTTTAGAAAATTTTCTACTAAGGTATTTTTCAAAATTTCTAAGTATGAAAGTTTTTCAAAAGTGCCCAATCAAAATGTATTTTTGGAAAATATTTTCTAAAACGTCTTTTTGAAAAATCTTCTAAGTTCTAAAAATTTAATTCCATTATTTTGACTTAGAAAATTTTCAAACCCCACGAAACTTTGAAAAACCTAGGGGGAGATTCCTTACAGGGGGAGGGAACTAAACTGTATGATTTAACTTAACTTTTTGAATCGGGTTGCCATAAATCAAAAAGGGGGAGATTGTTGGTGCAGACAGCACCCAAGTTGAACCTGTGTTTTGATAAATGGCAAAGGGTTCAATAGTTAAGATGTTATGTTTATCTAACATGTTACTTGAGTGTGCAGATTGAAGTCCTAGCGAAGGACTGCTGGGCACCTAGCGAAGGACTGCTAGGCATCGGAACCTAAGACCCAGCGAAGGGCTGCTGGGCACCTAGCGAAGGGCTTCTAGGAGTCGAAAACATAGCGAAGGACTGCTAGGCACCTGACGAAGGACTGCCAGGATACAAAGCCCTAGCGAAGGACAACTGGGCACCTGGCGATGAATGCTAGGATACGAAGCCCTAGCGAAGGACTGCTAGGCACCTGGCGAAGGAATGCCAGGATACGAAGACCTGGCGAAGGACAGCTGGGCACCTGGCGAAGGACTGTTGGGCAAAAGTCCAACCGGAGGAGCCGGTTGGCGACAGGTAAATTCTTCTGAGAGGAGTAGGTGACGACGCGTTCCCCGTCGAGGGAACAGTAGGTGTCGGTTTGACCTAGGGTTCCATTTTGGAGACCCAAAGTCAGAACCAAGACAGCTAAGGCTGTATAAACCTAATATTTTATTGTTTTGTGTTGTTTTGGACTAACCTTGGATGCAGGACCGAAGGAATGTGTTTCTGTAGCTCAGAACGCCCCAAAGGAGAGGTGCAAGCAGCTAGGCAGGGTGCCCCCAGTGTCCCGGGCGCCCCAAGGTCAAGGCAAAACAACTTAAGCAAGAAAATGCTTCGGAAGCTTATGCTCCCGGGTGCCCCGGATGCATAGGGCACCCTGGGTTCAACCCAACAAAGTGAACCGGCCGAGAAGCCAGCAAACCAAGTTAACCGGGGCACCCCCAGCGTCCCGGGCACCCCCACAGTCAAACCGCAGCCCTATTCGAGCGGGATAAGGTCTGACCGAGATTGTTGCGGATCGGAGGCCACGTAGAGGGCGCCCCCAACGTCCAGGGCGCCCCCAGGACTGCTATAAATAGCCCTCGACCCCCAAGGCTTCTCAACACAGTTTTCCAACGCCAATACGCTCTTCAACTCAAGCGTTCTGCTCCGGAAACCTTCCATCTCGAGATTCTAGCGCCAACGACGACCCTACGCACCAAAGAACGATCTACACCGGGCGTCGGTAACGAAGAGTTACTTTTTAATTGTACTTTTACTGCTCTACTACTGTACATCTTCTTGTAATTATTTGCGCGATTATAGTATTGCCCGCAGTAAACGGTTAACGACTGTGGGCCTTGGAGTAGGAGCCGACCGCGACTCCGAACCAAGTAAAACCGCTTGTGTTTGCGTTATGTTTTAATTTTCCGCTGCCTATTCTCTTAGTTTTATCCGAAAAATGATTTACGATATTCACCCCCCCCTCTATCGTTATTCTCGATCCAACAAGAAGTTGGTTCAATAGTTCAATAGTTAGTTCATTTAAGGGTTCAATTAAAGGTTCAACTGTTTGTTCATTATCTTCTTGATCAGTTTTTGATGAAGTTAGATTTGGATTATCAGATTTTGAGTTGATTTCTTCATCAAATATTAAATTTATTGTTTCTTCAATTTTCTTAGTTTGTTTGTTGTAAACCCTATAGGCTCTACTTGTGGTTGAATATCCTAGGAAGATACCTGGGGTTGACTTAGACTGGAATTTACCTAGATAGTCCTTAGTGTTTAGGATATGGACTTTGCACCCAAAGACCCTTAGGTAGTGTAGGTTTGGAAGTCTATGGTAGTATAATTCATAGGGTGTTTTATTGTGTCGTTTGTTAATTAGTACCCTATTTTGGATGTAGCAAGCCGTACTAATTGCTTCTGCCCAATATTGGTTAGCTAAGTTGAATTCATTGAGCATAGCCCTAGCGGCTTCCTGTAGGGTTCTATTTTTCCTTTCGACTATGCCATTTTGTTGGAGGGTTCTAGGACACGAAAATTCATGTATATACCCATTTACCTTACAAAATTCCTCGAATCGTTGATTTTTAAATTCTCCCCCGTGGTCACTCCTAAGTCTTTTGATTTTTGTATCATTTTGATTTTCAATTAACTTACAAAAGTCATTAAATAGGTTTAGGGTTTCATCTTTCGTCTTTAGAAACCTAACCCAGGTAAACCTAGAGTAATCATCAACTATTACTAAGCAGTACCGGTTTCCGCTTAGTGACTTGGCTCCATGTGAATCAAATAGGTCAAGGTGCAGGAGCTCAAGTGTGGTTTGAGTTAGATCAGATTGAATTAGTTTGTGATTAAACCTGGTTTGTTTACCTTGATTACATGATTCACATATTAAATTTTCATGATTTTAAATTTTAGGGATACCTTTAATTAGGCCAAGTTAGGTGATTTTCGTAATTATTCTCAAATTTGTGTGACCTAATCTGCTATGCCAGAGGTTTAATTGTTCTAACTGAGTTAACATGTACTTAGGTACTATAGGTAGGTTTATAGTGTAAACATTATTTTTCCTAGTGCCCTTAAGCATGATTTCTGAGTCTTGCAAGTTTCTAATCAGACAGTTAGAATTGGTAAAGGTAACTACATAACCAGTATCACACAATTGACTTATGCTAAGCAAGTTAAATTTAAAATTTTCAACCAAAAGAACTTTCTTAATAACAAAGTCAGATTTAAGTTCAATATTACCTAACCCAATCATCTTGAGTGAAGCAATGTTGCCAAATGCTACTGAGCCTAGGTTTTTGAACTTGAGTTTGGTGAATTTCAATTTATCCCCAGTCATGTGTCTGGAGCATCCGCTATCCAACATCCATTGGTCCAAATCTTTATGTTCCTACACATAAAGAGTTTTGTTGATTTGGATCCAATTAGAATCAGGAATAGCCTAAATTGAATTTCACAGCCTAGTCTGTCTCACCCAAATCTAGGGTTATCAATCACGTTAGCCTTATAGGTTTTGTGAGACAGGTTTTAGTAGATAAAATTATTTTGTAAAATCATGAATTATTTTGAAAAAGTTAAATTAATTTTAAAAATAGTTGATTTTGAGTTTATTTAAAAAATATTTGAATCTATAATTAACTGAAAATTTGTGTTAGATTCGAATTTTACAAAGAATAATTTGAATTTGAATTTCAAAAATTAGCTTCCAGGTCTTGGCGAGGCACTAGGCCGTCTTTGGCCGTAGCCTTATTGGATCATCAACCCTTTCCTTGACAAAGTCTTTTAATGAAATTTCATTTTCAATTTTTTTTTTGAAAAATTCTGGTCTAACTAGCTCAGGTCTTGGATCGGTAGCTTCGGCTAGTTTCACCAGTCAAAAGAGACCAAGTAGAGTATACTTGACCTTGTTAGAATTGACTTCCCTAACGTACTATCATCTCACCGCCACCCAATACTATGTTGTTTAAATTTCAGTTAAGTTAGTTCAGTCCTTAAACTAACCATTCCCAAGTCTAAGCATGGTAGATTCCAGAAATTAAATAAACAAGCAATCATGCAATTTGAAAACAAGAATTGAAATTTATCTAACTATAAATATTGTTTTTAATTTGGCTCCCCCTGGACTAAAGCCATGATAATGGTTCGGCAAGATGTGAATCTTGTCCTTGGGGATCCAATACTGATTTGATCCAGTTTGTTTGTTCAGACATAGTTTGGGTACCTATGCCTGAATTTTAGGTCTGGACTGGTTCAGTACAGCATAGTAGGATCTTTGTCTTGATTTGGTTCTATAGCCTAATCTGGATCGATTTAGAACCGACTTCTGTTTTCCAAGAATCATGTCTAGACCCTTGGAACCAGAAGTGAACCATTCTAATGTTGTTCTTGTTGGAACCCGGATGGCTAGAGAGGGGGGGGGTGAATATAGCCAATCACTTGGACTTTAAGCACTTATTGAATTTCTGCACTTCACTTTGTTAGTAGCACAGCGGAAGTATCGAAAACAGAGTATGCAGAAAAAGAGAAAACAAAACCACACTAACACAATTAGCTAGATCACTAACAAGGAGGGTTTACAAGGTTCGGGGATAACTTGCCCCTACTCCTTGGCGTGCCCGTAAGGTGGGCGATCCCTTGATCGTCGGCAGATCAAGCCCCGGTGAACACCGGATAGAAAGCAACCTCCTTCTCGGTGGAGTAACCTCTCCACAGCGTTTCAATCAAAGATATAGTTTTAAGCACAATGAAACACAAGAAAGATCTTACTTAGCACTTAGCAAAGACAAGAACACAGCAAGCTTTTCCCAAGCTCCACCCAGATAAATTTTTCCTAGTGCCCTTAAGCATGATTTCTAAGTCTTGCAAGTTTCTAATTAGACAGTTAGAATTGGTAAAGGTAACTACATTACCAGTATCACACAATTGACTTATGCTAAGCAAGTTAAATTTAAAATTTTCAACCAAAAGAACTTTCTTAATAACAAAGTCAGATTTAAGTTCAATATTACCTAACCCAATCACCTTGAGTGTAGCAATGTTGCCAAATGCTACTGAGCCTAGGTTTTTGAACTTGAGTTTGGTGAATTTCAATTTATCCCCAGTCATGTGTCTGGAGCATCCGCTATTCAACATCCATTGGTCCAAATCTTTATGTTCCTACACATAAAGAGTTTTGTTGATTTGGATCCAATTAGAATCAGGAATAGCCTAAATTGATTTTCACAGCCTAGTCTGTCTCACCCAAATCTAGGGTTATCAATCACGTTAGCCTTATGGGTTTTGTGAAACAGGTTTTAGTAGATAAAATTATTTTGTAAAATCATGATTTATTTTGAAAAAGTTAAATTAATTTTAAAAATAGTTGATTTTGAGTTTATTTAAAAAATATTTGAATCTATAATTAACTGAAAATTTGTGTTAGATTCGAATTTTACAAAGAATAATTTGAATTTGAATTTCAAAAATTGGCTTCCAAGTCTTGGCGAGGCACTAGGCCGTCTTTGGCCGTAGCCTTATTGGATCATCAACCATTTCCTTGACAAAGCCTTTTAATGAAATTTCATTTTCAAATTTTTTTTTTGAAAAATTCTGGTCTAACTAGCTTGGGTCTTGGATCGGTAGCTTTGGCTAGTTTCACCAGTCTAAAGAGACCAAGTAGAGTATACTTGACCTTATTAGAATTGGCTTCCCTAACGTACTATCATCTCACCGCCACCCAATACTATGTTGTTCAAATTTCAGTTAAGTTGATTCAGTCCTTAAACTAACCATTCCTAAGTCTAAGCATGATAGATTGCAGAAATTAAATAAACAAGCAATCATGCAATTTGAAAACAAGAATTGAAATTTATCTAACTATAAATATTGTTTTTAATTTGGCTCCCCCTGGACTAAAGCCATGATAATGGTTCGGCAAGGGATCCAATACAGATTTGATCCAGTTTATTTCTTCAGACATAGTTTGGGTACCCATGCCTGAATTTTAGGTATGGACTGGTTCAGTACAGCATAGTAGGATCTTTGTCTAGATTTGGTTCTATAGCTTAATCCGGATCGATTTAGAACCGACTTCTGATTTCCAAGAATCATGTCTAGACCCTTGGAACTAGAAGTGAACCATTCTAATACTGTTCTTGTTGGAACCCGGATGGCTAGAGAGAGGGGGGGGGTGAATATAGCCAATCACCTGGACTTTAAGCACTTATTGAATTTCTACACTTCACTTTGTTAGTAGCACAGCAGAACTATCAAAAATAGAGTATGCAGAAAAAGAGAAAACAAAACCACACTAACACAATTAGCAAGATCGCTAACAAGGAGGGTTTATAAGGTTCGGGGATAACTTGCCCCTACTCCTTGGCGTGCCCGTAAGGTGGGCGATCCCTTGATCGTCGGCAGATCAAGCCCCGGTGAACACCGGATAGAAAGCAACCTCCTTCTCGGTGGAGTAACCTCTCCACAGCATTTCAATCAAGGATATAGTTTTAAGCACAATGAAACACAAGAAAGATCTTACTTAGCACTTAGCAAAGACAAGAACACAGCAAGCTTTTCCCGAGCTCCACCCAGCGACGATCTCACGCAAGAACCCTTTCCCCGTGTCTTCTCGCTATCGGACTCAAAGCCTCTTGTTCCTTCCTCCAAGTGCTCAAGCAAGGGATGGTCGCTTCACTAATTACAATTGCTTGCTCAAGATGATGGGATCACAGAACACATAAGTAAGGATATGGAGAACACAATCGCGCAGCAAGAACAAGCCAGAAGACGATTCAGCTGTAGCGACCCCGCCTTCTCTACCTTAGACGGACCGCTACTTGTCTACTTCTTGACTCTAATGCACGAATAAAAATGCGGAACTTTCTTTATCATCTTTTTTTTTATGTATTCAATCTATCTAAAAATGATATTCTAACTTTAATAGTCATGCATGATACAATGGCACATTACTAGCAATTCTAACCATTTAAACTCATCACACAAGGTTCTATAACATTACTAAAGCACTATGGAATATGCATGCAACTTTTCTAAGCATATTTAAAGCAATAAGACTTAATTCGAAACTAACAACATCTTGGCACATGCAATAATATTTCTAGAACTTCGTAGAATGTAATTCTTACTTTTCTACCGAATTTACAAGCATTTTAAGCACAATTAGGACCTAGTCCAAAAGGGAATAATAATAAGCTCAAGAATAAGTCTAAAATGCAATGTATCCACATGTTAAACTACTCATGCCCTTGCTCATCTAGTGCATTCACAAAAGTATGCATACTAATTGAAATGACATGGAATCTTCATTCTACAAAATTGAGCATGTAAAACTATCCGAAGCATAAATGTTTAATAAACTCCATAACACAATAACTTGGAATTTAGAACTCTTAAACATTGTATTTCAAATAAGCTAAACTGTCTCATCCCAAGGATCTCTCCAAGGTCAGCCACCACACACACGTCACTCAGCACCGCCTCATCGCATTCCTTCAGAATTGCTTGTCTTTACCTTTACCTGGAGTAAGAGGAAATGCAACTAATAAGCATACAGCTTAGCAAGTACTATCTAGCTCACAAAATCTCGAAATGTGCAGGCATGCTTTTTAAACAATATGAAATCACATGAGATACTTTTATGCTTAAAAGAAACACCAAAACATGTATAACTCAAAACATGCATACTCAAGCATTAATAAATCTTAACTCACTTTCTCTTGGCTTAACATGAAACTTTAGCAATTCTTTAATTTTAAATCTTTCTTTAACTTTTAGAAAACTTCCTTAAACTTTAGAAAAACTTTGCTAAAGCATATACTTGAAAATAATAACTCACTTGGATCCACTTAAGACGTAAGTACCATCTTATGCGCGTTCCCTAAAAGGTTAGGGTAGCGAGCCGCCAATCCTAATAGAGCAGACCTTGGTCTACCAGGGCCAAGACCTTGGAATTGGACACCTGGATTTCTTTAACGACGCCCTTGGACGCCGGGTACTGGCCTTAGAAAATAAAATAGCTTTTCTTTCTTTTCTTCCTTATCTTTAAATGCCTTGGCATTTTATCGAACACCTTGTGTGCCCAAATCCCTAAGTCTTGACTTTTGGGGATTTCGTAAGGCCTTGGCCTTCTCTTTTCTTTTTCTTTATCTTTCTTTTCTTTTCTTATAGATTTCTTAGACCCTAAACTCACATAGGGTACTCCATCAAATATATATAAGCATATAATGAACTAAGATCACATGCAAAATCTTAAACTAAAAGTAAATATCTCTTTTAAAACTTTTAAGGGAAAATTCTTGCGGAAAACTGCCTCTTACTGCAGGTGAGCAGTACTTACCTTGATTTCTTGGACTTACAACCGAAATTAGACGACTAGGGCTCGGGTGAAACTTGAGATCTCTACGAACCGTCCGCGCCTACGTGTTCTTCTCGTCGAGACGAACGAAACGCTCCGACCCCCCTTGAGATTCCCTTAGCCGGCGCCCCTTAGGAGAGAAGAGGAGGAAAGAAAACCTAGGTTCCCTTTTGTTTTCGCCGCCCCTCCCTCGCCCCCTTCTCGCATGCAGCCGAAAATTCTCCTCCAAGGGTTTCACGCGACTTAAGCGGGGTTTAAATACCTCTTCATGAAAAAACGTAACTACTCTATAAAATTATTTCTCTCCACCTTTTGTTGTGCTTGATACCCTAGCTCAGCCGGTCACTTGCGCGTCCTTAATGGCTTGCTCCTCCTGTGGTCGTGGGTTCGAACCCCCCTGCTGCCCTTTAAAGTTTTTCCTTTTTTAAAAATACTAAACGGACTTGGAAAATTCCATAAAAATATTCTAAAAATTCCTAAAAATATCTAGAATATTTCTAAAACATTTTTAAATAGTTCTAAGGACTTTAAGAACTTCAATATGGAAATTTCGGGGCGTTACAATCCCCCATACCTTATAAAAAGTTCGTCCTCGAACTTAGAATAATTCTGGATATCTTTCTCTCATGCTGCCCTCACGTTCCCAAGTAGCCTCCTCATGCTTTTGACTCTGCCAGATGACCTTCACTAGTGGCACTTCTTTGTTTCTTAATCTTTTAACTGCTTTGTCCACTATCTGTGTCGGTCTGCTCTCATAGCTAAGATCTTCTTGGATCTGCACTGACTGAGGCTGAATCACTTGATTGGGATCGTGAATACACTCCTTTAGCATGGAGACATGAAATGTACTGTGGATAGCTGACATATCCTCTGGCAAGTCCAGCTCATAGGCTACCTTCCCAACTCTCTTTATAATCTTGTAGGGTCCTATGTAGCGAGGACCCAGCTTGCCCTTTTTGCCAAATCTCATCACTCCCTTCATAGGGGCGACCTTGAGAAATACTGAATCTCCAACTTGGAATTCAAGTGGCCTACGGCATGTGTCAGCATAACTTTTCTGTCTACTCTGGGCAGTCTCAATCCTCTGGCGGATCATCTGGATAGCCTGAGCGGTCTCATCTATAAGCTCAGTCTGGCTGCCTAGTCCTGACTCCATCTCTTTCTTCTCACCAGCTTCTTGCCAACATATGGGTGATTTGCATTTCCTGCCATATAATGCTTCATAAGGTGCCATTTTGATAGTGGCCTGATAGCTATTGTTGTAGGCAAATTCAGCTAAACACAGGTACTTGCACCAACTGCCTTTAAAATCTAGTGCACAGGCCCTGAGCATATCTTCTAAAATTTGATTTACTCTTTCTGTCTGTCCATCAGTCTGGGGATGGAAGGCTGTGCTGAATTTAAGTCTGGTGCCTAGTGCGTGCTGAACACACTCCCAGAAGTGAGAGACAAAGCGCCCGTCTCTGTCAGAAATGATAGACTTCGGAACTCCATGAAGCCTGATCACCTCTTTCACATATAACTGCGCCAAATGCTCTACTGAGTGCGACACCTTGATGGCTAGAAAGTGGGCAGACTTGGTTAACCTGTCCACTATCACCCAAATTGCATCATGTCCATGGGTGGTTCTTGGAAGACCTGTGATAAAATCCATGGATATCTCTGCCCACTTCCACTCTGGAATGGGAAGAGGCTGCAGAACTCCTCCTGGTCTCTGGTGCTCTGCTTTGACTCTCTGGCAGGTCAAGCAGGTACTGATATATCTGGCCACGTCTCGCTTGAGTCCAGACCACCAGAACCTTTGCTTTAAATCTTGGTACATCTTGGTAGAACCAGGATGCATAGAGTACGGGGTACTGTGGGCTTCTTCTAAAATATTCTTTCTTAGTTCCTCATCATTGGGGACGCAAAGGCGGTCTCCAAGATAGAGGATGCCACTATCTGATACTCGAAACTCTGAATTTTCTGCCTCTTGGATCTCCTGCTTGATCTTCTGGATCTCTGGGTCTTGACTTTGCTTTCTTTGTATATCCACAAGCAGGGTTGACTCTAGAGTCAATGCAGAAAGTTGCCCAATTATTACCTCGACTCCAAAATCCTTTATTTCTTTCTGAAGTGGTAGAGACAGTGATGATAGGGACATCAGTGCTGCACAGGATTTTCTGCTCAGTGCATCTGCCACTTTATTTGCTTTACCTGGGTGGTAGAGGATTTCACAGTCATAATCTTTGACCAACTCTAGCCACCTGCGCTGCCTCATATTCAGATCCTTCTGAGTGAAGAAGTACTTCAAACTCTGATGGTCTGTGAAGATTCTGCACTGCACTCCATATAGGTAGTGTCTCCAGAGCTTCAGTGCAAAAACCACAGCTGCTAGCTCAAGGTCATGAGTAGGGTAATTCTTCTCATAGTCCTTGAGCTGTCTGGAGGCATATGCTATTACTTTACCGTCTTGCATGAGGACAGCTCCAAGGCTCATCTTGGATGCATCACTGTAGATGTCAAAGGCCTTGTCACTCTTTGGAACAGTCAGGATGGGAGCACTAGTCAATCTTTTCTTCAGTTCTAGGAAGCTGTGCTCGCATTTATCTGACCACTCAAACTTCTGATTCTTTCTGGTCAGTGCTGTGAGAGGAGAGGCTATTCTGGAAAAGTCCTCCACAAATTTTCTGTAATATCCTGCCAGGCCTAAGAAGCTTCTGATTTCACTGGCATTCTTGGGTCTACACCAGTTGTTGACTGCTTCTATCTTGGCTGGATCAACTTGAATGTCTTCTTTGGATACAATGTGGCCTAGGAAGGTCACTTGATCTAGCCAAAACTCACACTTTGAGAATTTTGAATAGAGCTTCTCCTGCTGAAGGATCTGCAGCACTATCCTCAAGTGTGTAGCATGGTCCTCTGGAGTCTGTGAGTATATGAGAATATCATCAATAAATACAATGACGAATTTATCGAGATACTCCCTGAAGATGTGGTTCATCAGCTCCATGAAGACTGCTGGAGCATTGGTTACTCCAAAAGGCATCACTACAAATTCGTAGTGGCCGTACTTGTCCTGAAGGCCGTCCTGGGGATGTCACTTTCTTTAACCTTTAGCTGATGATACCCAGAACGCAGATCTATCTTCGAGAACACTGTAGCCCCTTTGAGTTGATCAAATAAATCATCTATTCTAGGAAGGGGGTACTTGTTCTTGATGGTTACCTTGTTCAGAGCTCTGTAGTCTATGCACAGACGCATAGACCCATCCTTCTTCTTGACGAAAAGTACAGGAGCTCCCCAGGGTGAATGACTCGGCAATGAAGCCCTTGTCTAGTAGCTCCTGGAGTTGCTCTTGTAATTCCTTCAACTCTGCTGGAGACATACGATAGGGGGCCTTCGAGACCGGACCGGTACCTGGTACTAGCTCGATCTCGAATTCCACTCCTGTTGGGAGGTAGTCCAGGTAGTTCTTCTGGGAATACTTCTGGATACTCCAGACTACCCGTACATCCTCCTGCTTGAGCTCTTCCTTTGCTTCTATGTCCACTATGCGTGCAAGAAAACCAGCACACCCTTGTTCTAGCATCTGGTGGGCTGCCAAGGCTGAGAGGAATTTCTGAGTCTTCCTCCTTGGGGCTCCTTGAAACTCGAATGGTGGTTCTCCTTCTGGGCTGAAAGCCACCTTCCTTCTACGGCAGTCCACTGAAGCGCTGTACTTACTGAGGAAATCCATGCCCAGTATGATGTCGAAGTCTTGCATCGCAAGGACTATTAGATCGGCATATAGCTCTCGGTCTGAAATCTTGATTGGCACAGCCCGGAGCCGCTGGGTGGATTCCATGATTTCCCCTGAAGGGAGAGTTGTCAGGAATCTGGACTCCCAACTCTCTGCAGGCACCTGTAACTTACTAGCAAAAGGTACTGATACGAAAGAATGGGTCGCCCCAGTGTCAAACAGTGTAGTAGCTAAATGCTGAAAAATAACTATTTGACCTGTTACGACCGTGGAGGCGCTGGCAGCTTCTTCCTTCGTGAGGGAAAAGACTCTGGCATTGGTTGAAACTGGTGCTGCTTCCAACCTTCCCTGACTGATCTGAGGTCCCTCCAGTATAGTAGGCATGTAGTGTAACTGAGGCTTGCCTCCATACTGTACGGACTGCTGAGGAAGTACCTTAAACTTGTTTGGGCAGTCTTTGGATCTGTGTCCCTCTTGTCCACATGAGTAGCATCCAGTTACACCCAAAAGGCATGCTCCTGGATGGGTCCTCCCACACTTAGGACAAGGTGGATACCTAGCTTGCTTGTTCTCTGGGTTTCCTTTTTGGCTGCCAGGCCACTGCTTCCTTTTGTGGTTCTTGTTCTTCCAGTTCTGGTTATTTGGCTGAGGCTTCTGGCCTCCTGTTGTCTTGTTCTCAATCAGGACTGGCTTCTGCTGTGTTTGTTGTGCCTTGATGCTATTCAGATAGTGCTCTGAGATTAGGCACTACTGACCAACTCCTCGCTGGTCTGGGGTCGGTGCGTCCCGCTGTTCACGTTGAGTGCTATTTCAGGGTTCAGCATGCGGAGCATCAGTCTGACTCGCTCCTTCTCTGTGCTGACTAGCTCTGGGCAGAGGCGAGCTAGTCTGTTGAACTTCGCGACTGCTTCTCCCACTGGTAGGTTACCTTGTCTGAACTCCATGAAGTCCTCGTAGTGCTTGTTGGTAACCGCATGTGGAAGAACTCCTCATAGAACTCTTGCTCGAAATCTGTCCAGCTCATCTGGTTGACTATCCTCTTACTCTTGACCCGCTCCCACCACATACGAGCATCTCCAGTTAGGCAGAAGGAGGCACATTTGACCTTCTCGACTTCTGGCCAGTCAAGAAGCTCCATTGTGCTCTCTAAAGTCTTGAACCAAGCCTGGGCATCCCAGGGCTCAGTCGTGCCTGAGAAGCTTTCAGGTTTCAGCCTCTGCCACTGGACGAGGTATGCTTCTTGTCTTCGGTTCGCGGCAGGGGTCTCCTGTGTGACTGGTGGAACTTCAGCCACCACTGGAGTTTCCACTCCTGCTGTGGGTGGTGTAGGGGGCACTGGGTGCTGATTTGCCATCAGTGTGGCGATGGTCTTCTGTTGCTCTGAAATCTGGGCTTGCATTTGAGCAATGACTGCCATCAGGTTGGCTGTTCTGTGCCAGGCTCATTGTTATCTTGAACTGGAGTTCCGTTCCTTGCATTAGGAGCTCGGCCTCTTCTTGCCATCTAATAATGATAAGGGAACAAGAAATCACTACTACATCTCTAGGTATAAACTTGTCTTCTTACTTAGTAACCTAATATCCATTCTAGGGATTAAACATGATTCCATGATACTAAGGTATTAAACATGCTTCCTTGTTCTATGCGCATATGAGTAAGTACTTAAGCATTTCTCTATACTGCAATTAAATAAAGGAGCAATAGAAACTAAAACTTAAAACTTTCTTACTTGAAGACGGCAAGGTTGATGCTGATGGTGGTGTGATGCTGGAGAATGGGAACTGCTCTGATACCAACTGTAGCGACCCCGCCTTCTCTACCTTAGACGGACCGCTACTGTCTACTTCTTGACTCTAATGCACGACTAAAAAATGCGGAACTTTCTTTATCATCTTTTTTTTTATGTATTCAATCTATCTAAAAATGATATTCTAACTTTAATAGTCATGCATGA
>JAGFNQ010000805.1:211843-312159 GCA_024364735.1 Boesenbergia rotunda | reverse complement strand
GCTTGGTCTAATACATACTGATGTATGTGGACCAATGTCAACTTTTGCACATGGAGGCTATAGCTACTTCATTACCTTTATCGATGATCACTCACGATTCGGGTATGTGTTCTTAATGAAACACAAATCTAAAGCTTTTGAGAAATTCAAAGAGTTCAGAAGTGAAGTAGAGAAACAGCTTGGCAAAAGTATTAAGATACTTCGATCCGATCGGGGTGGTGAATACATAAGTCAAGAGTTTCAAGATTATCTTAGGGACAATGGGATATTGTCTCAATGGTCTTCGTCATATACAGCACAGCATAATGGTGTATCTGAGAGGTGTAACCGAACCTTGATGGACATGGTTAGATCTATGATGAATCATGCAACTCTTCCAAAATCCTTTTGGGGCTATGCGCTTAAGACAGCTATTTACTTACTAAACAGAGTCCCGACCAAGGTAGTCTCTGCTACTCCATATGAGACGTGGAATAGTAAGAAATCTCATTTATCTCACCTAAAGATATGGGGTTGTCCTGCTTATGTAAAGCGGACTGTATCAGACAAATTGGATGCTAAGTCTAATAAATGTCTATTTATTGGATACCCTAAGGAAACGAAAGGTTTCCAATTCAATCATCCCTTGGAACAAAAAGTGTTTGTTTCAAGGCATGTTGTATTTCTAGGAAAAGAATTTCTTTTACAAGAAAACAGTGGGAGTAGCATTAAACTTGAAGAAGTTCAAGAAACTCCAATAGACATTACAGAGACACCTAGTCTAGACCCACAACCAATAACTCATAATGATGAGCTCTCAGTTTAACCTAAAATAACACCACTTCTTCGTAGGTCTGATAGGACACACAATATTCTAGAGAGATACTGATTTCTCATAAGTGAATCGAACGACGTGTTACTCATTAACGATGACGAACCTATCAGTTATGAAGATGTTTTGAAAAATTCAGAAAGGGATAAATAGCTTGAAGCCATGGAGTCGGAAATGGATTCCATGTACAAAAATCAAGTATGGGACTTGGTTAACCCACCTGAAGGGATTATGCCCATAGGGTGCAAGTGGGTTTTCAAGAAGAAACCCGACATGGAAGGTAATGTTATTACCTTTAAGGTTAGATTAGTGGCAAAAGAATATCATCAGAAACAAGGAATTGATTATGACAAAACCTATTCGCCAGTAGCTATGCTTAAATCCATTCGGATGCTCCTGGCCATAGCATCTCATTATGATTATGAGATATGGCAAATGGATGTGAAAACAGCTTTCCTTAATTGAAACCTGCTTGAGGATGTATACATGATACAACCTGAAGGTTTCACATTGGTTAATAAAACCAAAGTATGCAAGCTTCGACGATCCATATATGGACTAAAGCAAGCATCCAGGAGTTGGAACATCCGTTTTGATGAGACAATCAAAGAGTTTGATTTCTCACAAAATCCTGATGAATCTTGTGTGTACAAGAAGGTTAGTCGGAGTGCAGTCGTATTCCTGATATTATATGTCGATGACATATTACTTATAGGAAACGATATATCAGTCTTACAGTCAGTTAAAATTTGGTTGTCCAAAACTTTCTCCCTGAAAGACTTGGGAGAAGCAACCTATATCCTTGGTATTAGAATCTATAGAGATAGATCAAAACGGTTACTTGGTCTTTCACAATCTACATATATAGACCGAGTGCTTGAAAAGTTTAGCATGTCGGAATCCAAAAAGGTTACCTTTCCATTAGGCATGGGATCAACCTTTCGAAGTCTATGTGTCCGCGCACAGAAGACGAGAGGATTTGCATGAGTATGATTCCTTATGCATCCGCGATAGGATCTATCATGTATGCTATATTATGTACTAGGCCCGATGTATCGTATGCTCTGAGCGTCACAAGCAGATACCAGTCTGATCCAGGAATGGATCATTGGGCGGTTGTCAAGACAATCCTCAAGTACTTAAGAAACACTAAGGATGTGTTACTAATATATGGAGAAGGTGATATGGTAATACGTGGGTATACAGATGCCAGTTTCCAGACAGATAAGGATGACTCCAAATCTCAGTCCGGATACGTATTTATTTTGAATGGAGGCACAATAAGTTGGAAGAGTTCTAAGCAAGACACCGTAGCGGATTCTATCACGGAAGCGGAATATATTGCAGCTTTGGAAGCAATAAAGGAAGCAGTCTGGATCAAGAAGTTTGTCTCAGAACTTGGTGTGGTTCCAACCATTGATGAAGCAATACTGTTTTACTACGACAACAATGGAGCTATTGCACAAGCAAAGGAACCAAGGTCTCATCAGCGATCCAAACATGTGCTTCGTCGCTATCATCTGATCAGAGAGATTATAAGTAGGAATGATATACAAATTGAGAAAATTTCCACTGAAAGGAATTTAGCGAATCCTTTAACTAAGGCCTTGCCTTAAAGCAAGTTTGAGGGTCATGTTAGAGCCTGTGGTATTGGGTACCGTAGCGATTGGCATTAGGCAAAGTGGTAGTTTGTTAGTGATATGAGAGAAGTGTCCTAAGGCAATCGCCTTATGATTGTAATCATTTATTTTAATAAATGAATATTCACTATTTGAGTATACATGCTTGTGTATTTGATTGAGATCTTAAACTCATTTACTGAATGCCCGCGATACAATTCACAGCATGAGAGAATTTATGATGAATTCACAACTAGTGATTATGTCTACATGTGCAATTGTGAAGTATTAAAATTGTCCCTAGTCGATGAATTGATAAATACGGATACTATGAATTCTGTTTAGACTAGCATGGATTATTCTCTAATCAGCTGATTCTCACTGGCTGGTGACATTGGGATGTCCGGAGATAAACATGAATGCTAGTTAAGGGAACTAGTTCATTGGAGTGACTGGCTGTAAAACTTCATATGGTAGTCTACATATAGATATGTCAGTGAAGTTCTTACTGCAGCTTAAGTGCGATGTTTCTTTGACTTGCGGTGTTCAAGTCATCTTGGTCATGGAGACTTATACTTTCACATCTTAAGCAAGCATCTCCAAGGAGGTGTGGACCCAGGATGATTGGGTATAAGCTGAAGTGCCCGAAGATGTTTGAACAACCTACAAATGATTCACCACTCCTTGCGAGGAGATGTATACCCGAGGTCTATCGTCGGATTGTTACTCGAAGCCTCTGGCCAGAGCATGACATGTTCAGAGTATGAATCTCTTAAATACATGAGAGTAATTAGAATTCGTAGGACGAAAAAACATTACTTGGGCTAGGTGTGACATAGTCAGCCTAGTGGGGACTGACACACATAGACCATGTCCTGAACCAAGTGGGTATAAGATGCTGAAGGGAATGTGGCACGATTCATTATAGCTGCTGAAGGGTTTCAGAATTGTTTCTGAGGTCAACCGTTGATCTTTCGATTAATTGGGGATCATGATGTACTACTAGGTGCCACTCATGATCGTTCTATAATTAATTGATTAATTATAGACGACCAATATAAATCGAAAACCTATTTAGTCACACGCACTACGAGTAATCCGAGGGATTTAAAACGAGTTATAAATTGGATTTTCCAATCAAGAGAGATTAAGTTTTGTTGAGCCAAACGATAAGTCGAATCTGAATTTTTCAGAGATGCATCAGAAGCGTAAAATGGCTAAGTCTTTTGAAGACTTAATAGATGAATTAAATAAGTTTAATTCATTGGGGCTTGGCTTGGATGGGCCGGCCAAAGTGGGCCTCCATCTTCTTTTCTTGGCCGGCCACAACAAAGGGAGAGAACCAAGTTTTTTATTCAATTTATAAAATAAACCAAGTGTGGTTTGTTTTATAAAATTATGGATGATATAAATTTTTATATAATAAACCAAGGTTTGGTTTATTTTTCATGAAAATTAAAATGAACCATGGATTGGTGTATTTTATAAAATCAATCATGGATTGATTTACCATGATAAGGAAATTTATTCCATAAGAGAGAAGAGACTTGATTGATTTTTATCATGAATTAAAATATGATTTTAACCATGATATAAAATCAAACTTGGCATGATGGAATAAGTTATTCTATATTTGAGAGGCTTTATGGTTGAGAGGCCACTATATAAAGGACCCAAGGCAAGGCTTGGGTGTAAATTATAGAAATGAAGGCATAGGCTCTCTCCCTCTCTTTCTCTCCTTCTCTTCTCCCCTTCTTGCCGTGCGCCAACCAGCCCCAAGAAGGAGCACCAGCCGACCATCCTTTTTGGATAGTCTTCCGACATCTCTCTTGGTTTTTCTCATCGCGTTCTCGGAGAATCTAGTAGTTCTCGAGAACACGAAACTCGTGGCTTTGCGAAGTCATCCCGAAGATACTCGGCGTGGACGCGAATAGAGACGGAGCTTCTAAGGGACGCTTACGGTTGGATCTCGTCCCTTCCTTCGAGTTACGCGAGGTAATATGTAAATTAGTTTACATTTCTGCAAAAATTTTAAAAATATGATCATGTCTACACAAGATAAAATTGCATGCTTAGATGTGTGGTTAAATAATTTGAGAAATTATTTATGCTAAACCTTCCGCTGTACGTAATTAATTTTAAAATTACGAACCCGCATCCATGTCAATATGCACCCGGTCCCAACAAACTTAATATTTAAGGAATTTTATAATTAATAAAATGTTTCACCATCAATTCACTTCTTGTGTGTCCACACAATATAATTACGAGATTTATATCTAAATTGTAACATGTATTTCTCTATAGGTTCGATAGATAAAATTCATTTCTACATTTCTATCTTGAAATGTTAAATCATAACACATGAGATAAATAAAAAAATTTCTTCGAAATCTCTCGAAGCACTAATCTTCAAATTTTGAAGAAGAGTTTTTGAACTATATGGCCCTACCACGATTTGCTCTGATACCATTGTTTGGTTCTGAGCACTGCAGAATATTTATAATAAAGCAAAAATATGCTCTTAAATCATGGATCTTTTCATGGTACATATAGTTCTAAACAAAATGATGCGAAAATAAGCATAAACTGAAAACATACATTTTAATCCTTTGCTTATTTGTGAATAATATCACGAACAGATGAGGGCCCCATGTGTGACTCCTCTAGCGGTATCCACGTGCACAAAATCACGAACTAGATGATCCGTTAGGTGCTAGCCACTTGGATCGACAGAATTCTTTCGGATGCACTACGGATATGGAGATGCATCTCCAACTAGAGAAGAAGTAGGTTGCCGAAGACTTCCCGGGAGAGATGAAGAGAGCTCGCACAAGAGAGACCACAGAGAAGACCTTAGAGCAGCCTAGGTCTGCTTCCAAGGATGGCTATATATAGCCTCCAAGGAAGATGAAGAGACATGACTCTTCATATTCTTCATTAAGTAATCATAATTATGACTTTTGAAATTCTCCATTAATAATCATTAATAAAGACTCTTCATCTTCTCCATTATTGCCACAATAATTGTGACCCTTTAAATTCTCCAAAGAGAATAAGAGATAAATCTACTCTCTCTTCTCTACATCAAATAAATCCATATTTGATCTTGATCCGTTCTCGCTTCCGATATTTCAGAAATAATTAATAATCCAATTAATTCTTATACAGAAATAATAAATTGATTAATTTTAGTATCCACTAAAATAATCAACTACAAATACTGTTTACGTCTATGTGGTATGCGTCCGACCCTTTAGGTTCTATACATGAAGGCAGTGTAAATCCATACACAGACTAAGGTAACCGTCTAGCAACATTTTTTAGTCACCCAACGTGATAGAATGTTAGTTATAAACTAAAACCTCCATGAACCGATTATTGTGTAATTCAATCTCTTCATCTTTATCCTACATCCCAATTAATTCGGTGCAGTATGAATCATCACCAATTAATTGTTTTACTTGATTTCCAAGATATAATAGACTCATCTTGAATGATAATCATTCCTCCCATTGCCATGAATTTCGAGTCACTAATATCTCTATCAAGCGACTAGGATGTTAACTCCTAAATCCAAGAGAGCGATAAACTCTCTATTGACTCAACATTATTCTCTCTACGTTTTGTCATGCACCCAATTACCGTATTAATCACAATCCGGTTAAAGATTGCTTTTAACGACATCAAAGTACATAACTCCACGCATAGAATATATGAAGGTCTCAAGTCAAAAGATCAATTACACTCGTTCATTAAGACGAACTACCAATGATGCATAATATGTGGTGTTCTCTTAAGCGGGTCGTGTCCAGTGTACCTCTAAATTCAAGGCACCCCAAGTACAACTTGGATATCCATCCCTCCAGTCTATCTTGACCTAGTCATACTTAGCGTTGATCTAGATATCTATGTCCCCTCTAGATATCTATCTGATCAAGGATGATTTTCAGAATAATATAACCATTAATCTATGGGACTTTATTATTAATCATATACATATAAAAAAGTAAATGATTAATGTCAAATACTTACCTTTATTAAAATAATTATCCATAACTACATAAAAGTGTCTTGGTACATAAGTACACACACTAACAATCTCCCACTTGCATTATTGCCAAACACTATGAACTCTCAATCTTAGGTTCCTCACATGGGATTCATGTTTCTGTAGAGGTAAGGCCTTGGTGAGTGGGTCTACGATGTTCTCGCTAGTATCTACTCTGCTAACCAACACGTCACCCCTCTGAACAATCTCTCTGAGGAGGTGATACTTCCTTAGCACGTGCTTGGATCGTTGGTGAGACCTTGGAACCTTTGCTTGCGTTATAGCCGTATTATTGTCACAATATAACACAACTAGATCAATAATGCTAGGAACCACTTCAAGCTCCGCTATGAAGTTCTTGATCCACACAGCTTCCTTTGCTGCCTCCGAAGCTGCAATGTACTCGGACTTAGCTGTTGAATCTGCAACTGTCTCCTGCTTGGAGCTCCTCCAGCAGATAGCTGCACCATTCAGACAAAACACATATCCTTGTTGCGACTTCAGATCATCCCGATCTGTCTAGAAATTGGCGTCAGTATATCCTCTAACGACCAATTCCTCGTCTCCTCTAAAAACTAAGAACATGTTCTTTGTTCTTCTAAGATACTTGAGAATAGTCTTTCCTGCAGTCCAATGACCCTCTCCAGGATCTGACTGATATCTACTTGTCATGCTTAAAGCATACGAGATATTTGGTCGAGTGCATATCATAGCATACATTATGGACCCTATAGCCGAAGCATAAGGTATCTTGCCCATTCGACTTCTCTCCTCTTGTGTCCTTGGGCACATAGCCTTGGAGAGATATACACCATGTGACACTGGCAAAAATCCTCTCTTGGAGTCTTGCATGCTGAATCTATTCAACATTTTGTCAATATATGTACCTTGACTCAATCTTAGTATCCTTCTTTATCTATCTCGGTATATTCTAATACTTAAGACATAGGTTGCATTCCCAAGATCTTTCATCGAAAAACACTCTCCCAGCCAATTCTTGGTAGATTTTAGGCTAGGGATATCATTTCCTATGAGAAGTATATCATCAACATACAATATTAGGAATGTAATCTTGCTCCCACTAACCTTCTTGTAAACACAAGGTTCTTCTGGATTCTTAACAAAGGAAAAATCATTAATTGCTTCATCAAATTGCAGATTTCAACTCCAAGATGCTTGCTTTAGTCCATAAATGGACTTCTTGAGCTTACATAATTTATTGGCATTCTTAGATGTTATGAAACCGGGAGGTTGTGTCATATATACTTCCTCCTGTAACCTTCTATTTAGAAAAGCAGTTTTAACATCTATTTGCCAAATCTCATAATCCTTGTAAGCTGCTATAGCTAGCAAAATTCTAATGGACTTAAGCATTGCAACGAGCGAGAATGTTTCATCATAGTCAATTCCTTGACGTTGATTGAAACCCTTTGCCACAAGCCTTGCTTTATAGGTACTTACGTTCCCATCCATGTCAATCTTCTTCTTGAAGATCAACTTGCACCCTATGGGTTTTACCCCAACTGACACATCAACCAACTCCCAAACTTGCTTGGCATACATGGAGTCCATTTTAGATTTCATGGCTTCTAGCCATTTCTCAGAATCATTTGAAGTAATTGCTTCCTCGTAAGTTGACGGTTCATCTTCCTCAATGAGTAGCACTTTCTCATCTTGGGTTACCAACCAACCATATCTATCTGGCTGTCGATGTATTCTTGTAGACTTACGTTGATCTCGCATTTCTGGATCAGTCTCGGATAAAGGAGACACTTGTACTTGTGATACTGTCTCTCCGTCCAACTGTTCATCTTCCAACCTGTTTGTCGAGTCTGTAATTTCATTAAGACATTCTTTACTCCCACTACTTTCTTTAGATAAAAACTCTCTTTCCAAGAAAGTGGCATATCGAGCAACAATAACATTGTGCTCACTTGGGAGATAAAAATGGTATCCCATTGTTGTAGGGTTTTTCGGGCCACGAAAACCGCTTTTTCGCGTCGCGGAAACCCCGAAAGCCCCAATAGCAAGGATCCGAGCGAAGAAAGCCATTTCAAAAATTACGAGTGCTCGTTTACATTCTTCAAAACCCGATCTACTCCTAGATCTAAAGAGGGATAAACATTTTACCTTTAATGCGTGCCCCGTTTAATCCCGTTCGCTCCCTTTTGGATGTCGAATCTCTAGGACGTCAAGTGCCGTCCCTCTAGAAGTATCCACGCGAACAAAAGTAGATGGATGAAATCCTTTAGGTGTGCTAGCACCTTGTAGGATTCGGCCAAGAGGAGAAGAAGAATAAGAACTCCAACAATTGGAGAGGAAGAAGAGAAGACACCCTTTAGGAAAAATGAAAACAAAAACCCTTTTTGTTCTCCCATGGTGGCCGGCCACTTAATGGCCATTAATGGCCATTAAGTGGCCGGCCATAATGGCCACTAATGGCCATTAGGTGGCTTTCCTTAACCCCTTTCAATTTGAATTCAAATTCAAATGGGGGGGGGGGAACCAAGCCAAGTCATCACTTGGTCAAGTCAAGGTGAGGTGGCCTTTTGGTCAAGTCAAACTTACCTTTTATGGAATTTTCATATTTAGTCAAGTCAAACTTGACTCCATTTCTTCTCCCATGTCAAGTCTAACTTGAAGTGGAACCAAGTCAAGTCAAACTTGATTTGGATTTGGGTCAAGTCAAACTTGCCTTTTATGGACTTTCCATATTTAGTCAAGTCAAACTTGACTCCATTTCTTCTCCCATGTCAAGTCTAACTTGAAGTGGAACCAAGTCAAGTCAAACTTGATTTGGATTTGGGTCAAGTCAAACTTGCCTTTTATGGACTTTCCATATTTAGCCAAGTCAAACTTGACTTCATTTTTTTTTCATCTAATTGTTCTTTGCGTGTGACCCTATAGGTTCTTGTAACGTTGGCAATGCTTCTAACCTCTTAGAAACATAAGCAATGAGCGGTATCTAGCAACACATCATTGCTACCCAAGTTACAAGAATGTTGAGATTCAACATCACCAATGTGACTAATAATTGTGACCATCACAATATGTGACAACGTCCTTCTATCCTCGGTATCTAGATCGATCTTTCATGAGGCATAGACCGTGTCATCCTCCAATCAATCTAGGTGTCTTGAACTCCAAGTAGACTCACTATAATCAAATAAGCTCAATATCTCATATTGCCTTATTTGGGCATGACCATGCACTTAGTGATCTCACTCTATCAAGACTATGATATCTCTCCCATCATATAGGAGGGATAGATCCCATCTACATCACTCACATCCCTCCGCATAATTTGTTACATACCCAGTAATCGCCTTTATAGTCCACCCAGTTACGGGTGACGTTTGACGAAACCAAAGTACATAACTCCTTATGTAGGGAACTATGGTGACTTCAGGTCTAAGGACTAATAGTCATACTAATAGTCACATGAGAAAGTATATGACACTCATATAACGATCCATGATACTTTCTCATGGTGGGTCATTCAGTATACATTCTCCAATGCATACCCATGTGTCAACTTGATATCTCATATCCATGACTTGTGAGATCAAGTCATCGTGTTGACCTACATGCTAGTCTCTATGCATTAACATTGTCCCTGAATGTTAATACTTGACTAGGAATAATTAAGAGTAGTGTTCTCTATATCATCTCACTATCGATTCAAGTAATCGATTGATATAGATAAGAACCTTCTACTCAAGGACGTTATTATACTAAGTTATTTGGCACTGATACACATAAGTACAATAACCATAAGAAATGCCTTTATATATAAGAAATATATATACAAGAATATGATACAATGAGTCCAAAAAGTAATTATCATATGATTGGCTCTAGGGCTCTCACTAACAATTGTAGCCTTGGGGTTAACCTACAAACATGCACTTTATGGATCTTACTGCAAGCTTATTAGAATTTTCATTCTTCACATAAGCATCACAACCCCATATCTTAAGATAAGACAAATTTGGTTTCTTTTCAAATCATAATTCATAAGGAGTCTTGTCTACTGACTTGGTTGGAACTCGGTTAAGTATGTATGTCGCTGTTTCTAAGGCATAATCCCAGAACGACATTGGAAGACTTGCATGACTCATTATTGATCTAACCATTTCCATGAGTGTGCAATTTCTCCTTTTCGAAACACCATTCCACTCCGGCGTTCTAGGAGGTGTAAGTTGGGAAACTATGCCACACACTTTTAGGTAATCAATGAACTCTTGGCTTAGATACTCGCCACCTCGATCATTTCGAAGAGCTTTAATCATCTTGCCACTTTGATTTTCTACCTCGTTCTTTAACTCCTTAAACTTATCTAGAGTTTCATACTTATGCCTCATTAAGTAGATATACCCATATCTGCTAAAATCATCAGTAAAAGTTACGAAGTAGGTATAAGCTCCTCTAGCCTGAACTTGCAATGGACCACACACATCACTATGTATGAGTTCTACTAGTTCCTTTGCCCGTTCACCTATCTTGGTGAAAAGTTTCTTGGTCATTTTACCTTGTAAACATGCTACGCATGTATCTATGGGCTCTAACTCAAAAGAGTCCAAATACCCATTACTGAGTAATTTAGCAATGCGTTTTTGGGTTACATAACCAAGTCTACAGTGCTAGAGATATGTCAAGTTTGAGTCATGCAATTTTTGTTTCTTGCTTTCAACACAATAAATCGGTTTACCTAAGTTAAGAACATAAAGACCGTTATTCATTGAACCATCCCTATAGAATATATTATTCAAATAAAAGGAGCATAACTTGTCCTTGAATTGAAATACAAATCCCTTGGCGCCCAAACTTGACACCGAAATGATATTCTTTGAGAAACTAGGAACAAAATAACAGTTTTCTAAATTCAAAACTAGTCCACTAGGCAAATTTATTGAATAAGTTTCTACAGCTAATGCAGCAACACTAGCCCCATTAGCCACTTGTAGGTCCATCTCACCTTTGGACAACCGTCTGCAGTCACTTAGACCCTGCATGTTTGCACAAATGTGAGAACTACTTCCAGAATCTATAACCCATGATGAAGAAATAGAAAGATTACACTCTATCATAAAGATACCTGATGCATCCGCTCCACTAACATTCTTCTTCATGAAAATGTAGCAGTTTTTCTTCCAGTGACCTTTCTTGCCACAGTAGAAGCACATGACCTCCTTCTCATTAGATTTGGGCACCTACGCCCCCTTTTTGAGCTTCATCTGAGCTAATTATTCGGGATTCTTCAATGCATTAGCCTTGGTACTAGATTTCCCGGTGCTAGGGCGCTTGTTGGTCTTTCTTACCATCAATGTATGTACTAAAAGATTTACCTTCATATCCTTCTCAGCAGTTTTCAGCATTGTTATCAGATCAGTCAAACTCTTGTCCATACTGTTCATGTTGATATTCAACACGAACTGGGAAAAAGATGGAGGTAGCGACGACAAGACCAAGTCAATGGCCAAGTCATGGTCCAACTTGAAACCCAAGCTCTCATGCCTTTCTATATACCCGATCATCTTGAGTACATGGGGCCCAACTTGATTTCCTTCCTCCAGCATGGTACGACACAATGCTCGAGAGGTATCATACCTCTCTACTCTCGCACTCTCTTGGAAGAGTTCACGCAAGTGCTGATCAATCTCCCTAGCACTCATGTTCTCATGTTGTCTCTGCAACTCGGGAGACATAGATGACAGCATGATGCATTGCACAACCAGTGCATCTTCCAAGTATTGAGAGTAATATGACTGATCTTCCTCCGATGCGTTTAGCGCAGGTTCATTCATAGGTTCGTCTTCGAGCACGTAAATTTTTCTCTCGTGTCTCAAGACAATTTTCAGTTTCCTATACCATTCCTGGTAGTTTGAACCGAGGAGGACATTCTCTTTCTCGAGAATACTTCGCAACAAAAGAGTACTTGGGTTTGCCATCTAAAATTTAAAGCAGAGTTTAGTATTTATGGAATATATTTAATAAAGGACTTTATAACTCCTATTATTTTATTTAGGTCCAACAACCCCCACTGTTAGAATCGGGAATTGGATGGTAACAATTCCTAATAGGATCGAAATCCTAAATCATATAGTATGCACACAGCTGAGTTGTACCTACATGCTATATTCATCAAGTAGGCCTTAACTTGCCAATCACCATTCTCTGTGGCTTTCGATATACTTTTGTCGAACCTTATATTCTCAACACTTGCCCTTCAAATCAGTTGACCTTAGCTGAGCTAAATAAATCAATGAATTTGATTTAAATCTACCCACTAATAATTATGATAAATTATAGATGTTTGACACAAGCCCACAGCTGAGCTGTACCGACTCATGTAAAAACTCTAACTATCATCACAGTTATTAATGGAGGGTTTTCAACAAATCTTGACTTAATATTTAAGGGATTTTATTATTAATAAAATGTCTCACCATCAATTCACTTCTTGTGTGTCCACACAATATCATTACGAGATTTATATCTAAATTGTAACATGTATTTCTGTATAGGTTCGATAGATAAAATTCATTTCTTCATTTCTATCTTGAAATGTTAAATCATAACAAATGAGATAAATAAAAAAATTTAGATTTATAGAATTTGTTTCTGTCGTTCATGCTTTAGAAATATCAACATTATATATAAAAACACACCTCACTCTCAGTTTGTGACTTTGTCGCGAGTTGAGCTAACGGGTCATAAAATTGTGACTAGAAGACTATAAAATTACAGTTTAATACTTTAAGTACTGCGAAATCGTAGCAAAAGGATTGAATTGGTCATAAATTTATAGCTAATTAAGAGGTCAAACTGACCGTGAAATTAGAGTTATAAAGTTGACCATAAACTCGTGTTAGAGTGGTCGCGATCGTCATCAGTTTTTTCATGATAACTTCTAATCACTTTAATTCAGATTAAAAAATCTATAAAATGTATTATGATAAAGTAGATACATTTTTTAAAGAAATATTAAAATTAGGTGTGTATGAATTATTTTCATTTTTAAAAATAATTTCAAAAGAAAAAAAGTGCGTTTAAAGTATTTTTGAAATTAAAATTACTCGGAAGAAATATAATATATATATATATATATATATATATATATATATATTTTTGAAATTAAAATTATTCGGAAGAAATATAATATATATATATATATATATATATAAAAGTTGAGTAATTCTAAAGTGGACGTATAGAAGAAGCATGAACAAAAATATTAAACTTTTGTCAGACGTGGCCACGTAACTTTTTAAAAATTAATTGTCGTCCTTACATATACTTATGACAATGACAATCAGCTTTGTAAACTTAAAAAGATAAAAGAATTTACCGTATAAGTACGATTAATTATTTTTTAAATATTTATAATTTAATCATTAATAATAGTATATTTTATTTGAATTTTCTTTTAAATAAAATGCATAACGGGGAGATATTAAATTTATGAATCATATATGAATACTTTCTAATTTATCTTAATAAAATATAAAAAATTTTATAAAATCAAATCAACTCTCAACCTGATTAAATATTTTTTTAAAAAAATAAATATTTATACTCCCGTTACATTTTGGATATAAATTATGAAAGTCCGTGTAAATATAATTCGGCTTTTTTATCAAAAAGCGTACTTAAGAATTGATATTTATCAAAAGGCGTATCATGATTTTAATTTCACCAAAGGGTGCACTCATTTTAGAGAACTTCCTCTTATACCCCTCCTGCTATATACTGTCTTTCTCTTTCTCTCTCAATAATAAATTCCGAGACGTTTGCACATGCTTTTTCAGACTTTTAATTTAAAATATATATTATGGAATCGACGCTAAACTAAAAAACGAAAGGTAAAAATCGAAAACAATATTTCAGTTAAAAAATATCTCATCCAACGTGATTTAAAAATATAAATAAATGATTTTTATATTTGATTAATAGAAATTACTATATTAAATAATATTTAATAAATATATTAATATATAAAAAAAAATTTGAAAAAAATAAAGCGTGCGTGGGCTTGAAATCAATAGATTTCAGGCCCACGCTGGGCCTGAAATTTTTTATTTCAGGCCCACGTTAGGCCTGAAATCTTTTGATTCAGGCCCGACGTGGAATTAAAATTTTTTTCTATTTTAAAAATATATTAATATATAAAAACCTATCAAAACACTTAATTTCAGATTCAAACGCAGGACCTGAAGTCATCCCAGAAGGGTCTGAAGTCAAGTAACTTCAGATCCTATAAATAATTAATTTAATAAATAATAATTAAATATAAAAAAAAATTTAAAATTAAAAAATTTTCAGTGCCCTTGGGCCTGAAGTCATCGGACTTCAGGCCCTCAGGCCCTCCATTATTAAATATAAAAAAAATATAAAAAAATTTTTTTATAAAAAAGTATAATATATAATTACATATTATTTATAATCTTTATAAAAAAGGTATAATATATAATTACATAATAATAAAATGTTATTATAAAGAAATCTAAATATGGGAGGCCCATCAGTGGGTTTTGGTTAAAACCCACTGATATTTCTAAACTACTCCTATTTCATTGGTGATATCTAATATATAGATGTTTAGACACCTAAAACATCATCTCCCACCTCTACCCTCTCTATTCATATGGAGTTTTCAGAAATCCAGATATGATAGGTCCGTCAGTGAATTTTGGTCAAAACCCACTGATATTTCTAAACTACTCATATTGCATTGGTGTTATAGAGTGTATAGATATTTGGACACCTAAAACATCTTCTCCTAGGTCAACCTTGTCTATTGATATAGAGTTTTCAGAAATCCAGATATGGGAGGTCCATTAGTGGGTTTTGGTCAAAACCCACTGATATGGCTAAATTACTCCTATTGCATTGGTGATATCTAATATATAGATGGTTGGAATTCTCTGCATCCCACATTGCAAAGGCTGGACTTGTTTTTGCAGGTGCTTTGGTTTCACCAGTGAGATATCTGATCTTTCCCCTCCCTCAGATGTACATCCTAACTGATTGAGACCACCTTAAAAAATTACCTTCATTGAGTCGGATTGTGGTGATTTGAACATGATGAGACTCAACATGGGAATTCTTCGTTTTAGTGGTTTTAGAAGTCACAATAGGAGAGGAATCAAAACTTCAGACATGGTGAATGAAGGAGAAGAAATCAATTGCTAAGGTTTAAAAAAAGGACGAGAAGTGGCTTTGATATCAAAAAGATTGTTGCATCTTTTTTCTTGTATATAAAATCTGTTTACAACCCTTGTATTCAAAGATATACAACGGGACTAAAAAGGGAAATAGCTAATTACAATTAATTAGCTTTCCTAAAAACTATAGATTTGTACAACTACGCTATAGATTTGTACAACAACAGCTTAGTTATAGATTTGTATAGCTTGGCTAGAAATTTGTACAACTTGAATATTTTCAACACTTTCCAACAATTTATTTATACTAACTCGTAATATGATGATATTTCTGGACAATTCAGTAAATATATGTCTGGGGTGCCCGCCTTTCTTGACTAGTTAAGTATCGCTGCTTACATGGTCCACTTGGTCGACCAAGAGAGTTTAAAATTGAGAATGATTTTAGATTGGGATCAATAGGACCTTCATCATTTCTTCCCATTCTTTGTCTTTTGCTATAAACATGAGGCTTAAAATAATATGATGCAAAAGTTGCTACTTTGTCTACAATGTATGTATTAACAATAGAGGCCTCAACTCGTACGTTATTTTTCACTTTTTTCATAAAACGATATAGGAATTTGATGATAATAAATTAAAATTATATTAGATATTAATATATAATAAATTATATAAATTTTTATGCATTAAGATTGTCGAAGTATAGATTAAAATTTTACCATTCAAATGGATACCTCCATAAAAAATGGGCAGGTCCTCCGACTTTTGCCTCATATGACAAGTGAACCAAAAGATGACGGAATCAAAAAATGACGGTGGAAATATTCTTTCTAAATTACACAAAATAATTAGAATATCTCTCTCTAACTTCTCCCCGAGAGTCCCGAGTCCACACGAGTACATAGTGAACAGTCCACAACATAGTGAATAGTCCACAAGACACACACAGACCTGTATAGTAGTATATTTTTCCTTTTTAAAAAAAACTTTTTTGATTATTTTATTTTTTGCTTGCCATAAAGTTATTTAGGATTTTGCCTTTAGAGTTTAGGTATTGGGTTATAGCATTAAGAATAAAAAAATTTAAATCAAAATAATTTTTTAGGTGTGCTCAAGGTGGGTAGCATATCGAACCCCTCTCTCTCTCTCTATATATATATATAGAAAATTGATATATTGCACACCTTATTATCCATACCCGAATGCATCCACCTCCTAATTGATTACTGAATCAATCGGGAGGCGCCAATTGACACCAATCAATTAGTGTGCGATTGAGACAAGGCCTTAATCGACGAGGCTTGTGCCTCAATGATTGAGGCATTGCCTCAATCGAGGTGTAGCACATCGTGGTCGCCATCGCATGTGATCCTAACCCCCCCTGTGTGCATCATTACCCCAGGGTTCACTCCCCCCCATACTATAGTTTGGATTAGGGCCGTTGGCCGCCGTGCGTTGCATGCTTCGAGTCTGTGATGACCCGACTTCTCTTTCTTAAGGTAGACGTCACTTTTACTTAACTTTAACTTTACCTTATCCTTAGACTTAGGTTACAACTACTTGACTTCCCTTAACTTGCTATGAATTTTTTTTCTAATGGCACCAGTCGACTGCTAGAAGGCCAGTCGACTGGTGTCAGCCACAGAAGCTTTCTGTGCGCGTCACCAGTCGACTGGCGTCTTGGCAATCGACTGGTGCATCAAACAGAAGGGTTATGTTCCATATGGCAGTCGACTGGTATCTGAACCAGTCGACTGGCATGCCTGAAAGCTGCAGTTTCAGACCTGGGAACTCCTTTCAAGGGTCTATAATTCATACACTTCCAAAGCATATAGATAAAAAAAATCCAAATCTATACTCTATACTAGATTTATAAACATCTTAGCAACCCAAAACAAACCCATTAACTTGCAATTAGGATCTCTGCGGAATTTAATAAACTATCAAAACATATAAAATCTATACTAGAGTTTGTACTCAACTTTATCTCTATTCAAAGTTTAACAAAATCATTACGTTCTATCAATCCAAAACACGAACAACAAGTTTCTATAAGACTTAGCCCAAAGATCTCTCCCACGGTTCCGCCGCCACTGAACATCAATGCAAGTCCCGTTCGCCTCCTTAGCTTATGCTTTTTCTTTACCTTTATCTACAATAGAAGGAAATGCAACTAATAAGTGATTTGCTTAGTAAGTAAATCCTAACTCACAAATTCATGCGATCAATCATAAACATGCTCTTTTCAAAGGATGCTCGCTTCAAAATACATGCACTTGAAAATACTTGCACATGGGATCTTCCATATAATTATCATGCTCATCATGCTTGAAAACATCTACTGGCATTAAAACACTTGCAACCTTAACATGTTCAGGATTTCTTTTGAGACTTGATACTTATACGTTTTCATACTTTAAAACACTAACTTCCTTGCTCTTGCTTTTTAACATGCTTGTAACATAACAACGTTAACATACATAACAAAACAAGTACTTAACTGAAAACACTCACATATACTCATATACTTTAAAATAATAATCAACTTTCTAGGCGTTGACATTGTACCTGGTATCAATGTACCAATGCGCGCATCCCTAATAGGTTTCGGGGTAGCTAGCCACCGCACCCTATTAGAGCTTCTTTCTAACTTTCTGTGGGCCTCTCATTTGCCCGGTACATGTCACTTTACAAAAGTAAAATACTTTCTTACTCATAATGTTTATACTTATCAAGATATCTTTTTTCCCATAAATATGGCACTACAAACCTTTACCTTTCTTACTTGAAACTTTCATCGAGCACCTTGCGTGCCCTTAACCCAAAACTCATTTTTGGGACTTTTCAAGAACTTGCTCTTATCATGCTTAGATTCACATACACAAAACCTACTCAAGTTTAAGTTCTATAATAAGAAATATGTCTTCTTGAGAAACTTAAACACATAATTTAAAATAGTCTTAAAGCATGCACTTAGATCACAAAACATAGTTCTACAACGAGAAATACATGACGAAACTACTTCTATTGCAGTGAGTGATCTAGTTACCCCCCATTGCTTGAAGAAAACTCACTAAGTATATAGTAAAATCCTAGCGTAGGACTCCTTTTCTCTTCCTTGCGAGAAACTTCACTCCTTGGCCCTAGGGAAGACACCCTAGGTTCCCTACTCAAGAGGAAGAAGAAGGAGGAAGAAAACTCTTGTTTTCTCCCTGTTTTCGCAGCCTCCCTTGCCCCCTCTTTGCGCCGACTCCAATAACCTAAAAGAGGATTTAACGTATCTTAAGCGGAAGTTGAAACACTTCTTCATGAAAAGGTCTTACTTACCTATAACATAATTTTGATCCATCCTTTTTTGTGCTTGATACCCCCAACCTTCCGGCTAGCCGAGCCCGCTCAAGGATTGGCTTGCCGCGTGATCGCGAGATCAAACCTTCATCTGACCTTTTCCCTTTTCTTTTTATTTTTATTTCAAAAAATTGCCAAAAAATTCAGAAAAATTCCTAATAATTCATGAAAATTATTGGGTGTTACAATCCTTCCTACCTTATAAAAAGTTCGTCCTCGAACTTAGAACAGCTCTGGATACTTTTGCCTCATGCTATCTTCTGAATCCCAGGTTCCCTGTTCATACTTCTGATTCAGCCATAAGACTTTTACTAGTTGTACCACTTTGTTTCTCAGCTTCTTATCTGCTCGATCTATTATCTGAATAGGTCGACTTTCATAATTGAGATTTTCTTGAACTTGTATCATCTATGGCTCAATCACTTGGTTGGCATCTGGGATATGCTTCTTTAGCATTGAGACATGGAACACATTGTGTATTGCTGACATCTCTGGAGGTAGCTCCAACTCTTTTCGTCACTAGGTAGGGCCCTATGTATTGAGGACATAGCTTGCCTTTCTTGCCGAATCTCATTACCCCCTTCATAGGAGCTACCTTGTGGAAAACTATATCCCCAACTTCAAACTCTAACGGTCTATGGCGTACATCGGCATAACTCTTCTGCCTACTCTGAGCAGCTTCTATTCTCTGGCGGATGCTCTTTATAGCTTCTGTGGTATCATCTATAAGGTCAGTCTGAGACCCCATTTCTTTCTTCTCACTACCTTCATACCAACAGAGGGGAGATCTACACTTCCTACCATAAAGAGCTTCATAGGGTGCCATACCAATAGTAGCTTGGTAGCTGTTGTTGTAGGCAAACTCAGCTAAACATAAATATTTGCACCAACTGCCTTTGAAATCTAGTGCACAAGCTCTGAGCATATCTTCTAGAATTTGATTCATTCTCTCTGTCTGTCCATCAGTCTGGGGATGGAAAGATGTGCTAAACTTCAGTTTGGTGCCTAGCGCTGTTTGTACGCACTCCCAAAAGTGTGAAGTGAAACGACCATCTCTATTAGAGATAATGGTCTTCGGGACTCTGTGTAGTCGGATCACTTCTTGTACATATAGCTGGGCTAATCTTTCAATCGAATAAGACACTTTGATTGCCAAGAAGTGGGCAGACTTGGTTAATCTGTCTACTATTACCCAAATAACGTCATAGCCATTAGTTGTCTTTGGCAGACCGACTATAAAATCCATGGCTATGTCTTCCCATTTCCACTCTGGAATCTGAATGGGTTGTAGGACACCTCCTCGTCTCTGGTATTCTGCTTTAACTCTTTGACACGTCAAGCAGGTGCTGACATACTTAGTTATGTCTCGTTTCATTCTGGACCACCAAAATCTTCTTTTCAAGTCCTGGTACATCTTAGTGGAACCAGGGTGCATTGAGTAGGGAGTTCTATGGGCTTCTTCAAGAATCTTCTTTCTCAGCTCTTCACTATTGGAGGCACATAAACGGTCACCATAATAGAGTATCCCACTGTCAGATACTCTAAACTCTTTACTTTCTCCTTGTATCTCTTGCTTGATATTTTAGATATCAGAATCCTCAGCTTACTCTTTCTGTATATCTTCAAGCAAGGTTGACTCTAGTGTCAATAGAGCTAACTGCCCATAAATGATCTCAACTCCATAATCTACTATTTCCTTCTGTAATGGTGGTGATAATGATGACAAGGACATCAAAGTGGCACACGTCTTTCTACTTAGTGCATCTGCTATTTTATTTGCCTTACCAGGGTGGTAAAGGATCTCACAGTCATAATCCTTCACTAACTCAAGCCACCTTCGCTGTCTCATATTGAGGTCTTTCTGAGTGAAGAAATATTTCAGACTCTGGTGATCTGTATAAATCTTGCACTGCACTCCATACAGGTAATGCCTCCATATTTTTAGAGTGAAGACTACAGCTGCCAACTCCAGATCATGAGTGGAGTAATTCTTTTCATAATCCTTGAGTTGCCTGGAAGCATAAGCTATGACTTTGCCTTCTTGCATAAGTATGGCTCCAAGTCCTAGCTTTGATGCATCACTGTATATATCAAAGCTCTTATCACCTTCGGGTACTATAAGAATAGGAGCGCTTGTCAGTCTCTTCTTCAACTCAAGGAAACTCTGCTCACAGTCTTCAGTCCACTCATACTTCTTATTCTTTCTGGTAAGGGCTGTAAGTGGAGAAACTATCTTTGAAAAATCTCCTACAAACCTTCTGTAGTACCTTGCTAAACCCAGAAAACTTCTGATCTCACTAGCATTCGTTGGTCGACTCCAGTTACTAACTGCTTCAATCTTGGCTGGGTCTACCATAATGCCTTCTTTGGAAATGATGTGGCCTAGAAAGGCCACCTGGTCAAGCCAAAACTCACACTTTGAGAATTTGGCGTACAGCTCCCTCTGATGTAAGGTCTGCAACACAATCTTCAGGTGTTCATCATGTTCTTCCTGAGTCTTTGAATACACTAGGATATCATCAATGAACACAATGATGAACTTGTCAAGAAAATCCTTGAACACTCGATTCATTATATCCATAAACGTCGCAGGGGCGTTTGCCACTCCAAAGGGCATGACCACAAACTCGTAGTGCCCATATCTTGTACTGAAAGCAATCCTTGGCACATCACTCTCCTTCACTTTGAGTTGATGGTAACCTGATCGCAGATCTATTTTGGAGAACACCGTGGCTCCCTTCAACTGATCGAATAAATCATCTATCCTTGGCAAGGGATATCTGTTCTTGATGGTTACCTTATTCAATGATCAATAATCTATGCACATTCACATGGATCCATCTTTCTTCTTGACGAACAACACAGGAGCTCCCCAAGGTGAATGACTAGGGCGGATGAAACCCTTGTCGAGCAGCTTTTGTAAATGTTCTTGCAGCTCTTTCAGTTCTGCTGGTGCCATGCGATAAGGTGCCTTTGAAATTGGGTTGGTTCCTGGAACCAACTCAATTTCAAATTCAATTTCTCGATTGGTAGGGAGTCCTGGTAAGTCTTCAGGAAACACCTCCGGATAATCACAGACTACCCTCACTTCCTCTTTCTTTAATCCTTCTCTTTGACTTGCATCTACTATATGAGCTAGAAAACCAGAACACCCCTTCTCTAACATTCTCTAAGCTTGTAAGGTAGATAAGAACCTTTTTTGTCTTTCTCTTTGGGTCTCCAATAAACTCGAATGGAGGTTCTGCTTCTGGTGTGAACTTGACTTTTCTCTTGCGGCAGTCTATAGAAGCATTGTACTTGCTCAAGAAGTCCATCCCTAAAATGACATTGTAATCCTTCATCTCAAGGACTACTAAGTCACTGTAGAGCTCTCGGTTGGAAATCCAGATTGGTACTGCCCTCAGCCTCTCAGTAGAGGCCATTACTTCCCCCGACGGTAAAGTTGTTAAGAACTCCTGACTCAATCTTTCTGGTGGGATCCTTATCTTCTTAGAGAAAAACATGGATACAAAGGAATGGGTTGCCCCAGTATCGAATAACATAACAGCATATTGGGATGAGATGAGTATTCGACCTATGACCATAGTAGGAGAATTTGCCGCCTCTTCCTTGGTGATGGCGAAAATCCTGGCGTTGGTCGTGGTTGGTGGGGCTTGCATTCTCGCTTGACTGAAATAGGGTCACTCCATTGCTGGCTGCATCTGGTGCAACTGGGTTGATCCACCCTCGTACTGAAGGAGCTGTGGTGGAGGCAGCTTTGCTTTAGGACAAGCCTTGGCCAGGTGCCCTACTACTCCACAGATATAACATCCGCCAATACTCGATCGGTTAGGGCAAGCCTTCATCATATGTACTTCTACTCCGCAAATATGGTATCTGCTCATGCCCTGATGACATACTCCGAGATGCATCTTCCCACATTTTGGGCAAGGGGAATACTTGAGCTGCTTGCTTGACGAGCCCCCTTTATTGCCCTCAGAAGACTTCTGGTTCCACTGCTTCCTCTTGCCTGAATTTCCTTTCCAATTTTGTTGGTTTTGAGGATTTCCTTGGGACTTCTGGGCTGATGCCTGTTGTTGTTGCACACGTGTGGCTTTTATACTATTCAAGTAGTGTTCAGTGATCAAAGCACTACTTACTAGTTCTTCCGAAGTTTATGGTCTATTACCACCGCCGGCCACATTCAGAGCTATCTGAGGCCTCAGCATCTTGAGCATTAACCTGACCCTTTCCTTTTCAGTGCTATCTAACTCCGGGCACAAGAGAGCTAGTTGATTAAACTTCTTCACGGCTTCATCTACAGACAATTCTCCTTGACGGAACTCTGTGAATTCATCGTAGTGTTTGTTCGTTACCTTCATATGAAAGTACTCCTCCAAGAACTCTGCTTCGAAGTCGACCTAGGTCATCTGACTCACATTTCTCTTAGCCTTCACTCTTTCCCACCACATCCTGGCGTCTCCAGTAAGGCAGAAGGATGTGCACTTTATCTTCTCCACCTCAGGATAGTCCAGTAACTCCATTATACTTTCCACCATTTTGAACCATGCCTGAGAATCCCATGGTTCACTTGTGCCAGAAAAATTCTCGGGCTTCAGTCTCTGCCACTGGATCAGATATGCCTGTTGTCTTACTTCTCTTCCCAGAGGTACTGCGGGAACCTCTGTCGCCACTGGTGCCACTACTTCCGCCACTGGCGCCACTGGAGGGGTAGCAGGGGTGGCCTGCTGATTAGCCATCAAGGTGGCAATGACTTGCTGCTGTTCAGCAAGTTGCCTCTGAAGCTGGACCACCACTCCTTGAAGGTTTGATGGTGGTACTGACTCCGTTGACTCCTGTTCTCTAGGAGCTTGCTCCTCATTTCGGACAATTCTGGGACGTCCTCTTGCCATTCTCTTACTCTATAGTGTAAAGAAAATAAAAGCTCATTATCTCTTACTAACTTACTTCATTATCTCCATGCACATATTAGCATATAATAATACTAACATACTTCCTTATCATCATGCACTTACAGATACCAGCAGACAATAATGAAAAGCATAGAAAACTACAACATATGAACTTCTTACTTGGCAGGCGGCAGGATTGATGCTTGATGTCAGTGTGGCGGAAGGGTGGAAACTTCGCTCCGATACCACTCTGTGCGACCCGACTTCTCTTTCTTAAGACAGACATCACTTTTACTTAACATTAACTTTACCTTATCCTTAGCCTTAGGTTACAACTACTTGACTTCCCTTAACTGTTAGAGCAATCAACCCTAAGATGGTCCGGAGTGACCATGGGTTTTGATGGTTGGGTAAAGGGTTTAAGTTAGGTTTACTCTTGTATTTGATATGCGTATGTTGAGTGTGCAGGTTATATAGGTTACGCATATGGACCTGACTGGACGACCTCAGTATGGTGAAGGATGGCATGGAGGCCAGCTGGAGGCTGGCGTGCATATCTGAGGGACCATGGAGTGCAGGGACGATGAGCTGATGGGCGTGGACTTGGAGGCGTACGTGAAGGGTGGCATGGAGGCAAGATGGAGGCTTGCGTGCGCATCCGAGGGACGAGGGCCGAAGATGAAGAGGGCGCGAAGGCAACAGTCGAGGCTGCGATGGAGGAGTCAGTCGAGTCGTGAGGGTACGAGTGCAGTGTGATTGTATTCGGGAAATCCTAGGGTTTGAGTGCGGAGTGGAATGTACTCAGGATGGGTAACCTTAGGTGGGTGAGTAGACCAGTCGACTGGCCTGGGGGCAGTCGACTGATGGAACTCACAGAAAGGTCTCAGCCCAGGGACCAGTCGACTGCCCTTGGGGCAGTCGACTGGTAGGCGGCTGGTGAGTTGGCTAAAATTCGAACGTTGGGGTGTAACGGTCGAATTTGGCTGGCGCCAGTCGACTGCCCTGGGGGCAGTCGACTGGTAGCGAGAAATCAACCCCGAGTCCTATTTAAAGAGGACTTCGTGGTGGCTGAGTTTCTTGATGAAACCTGCTTGGATAAAGCCGGTTAGTAGTCTATTGTGTTCACAAGGCGTCCGAGGTGTTGTGGTGAGGTTTCTCCACCCACAAGGAGCGACACGTGATAGTCGGAGGTTATCCAGGCAGTGATCCACCGACGGATTGTTGGATTAGTCACTCGACCGGGGTGGATACCAACTAAAATCGCTGTGTTAGCATTAGTTAGTGATTTTATTATTGTTTTACTATTATTTCTGCTGTGCAAACTAACCGTGTAGGAACAAGAATTCGGCGAAACGCTATTCACCCCCCTCTAGCGTACGGACAAACGGTCTAACATTAACTTGCTCTGAAATTTTTTTTCCAATGGCAGCAGTCAACTGCTAGAAGGCCAGTCGACTGGTGTCTGCCACAGAAGCTTTATGTGCACGGCACCAGTCGACTGGCATCTTGGCAGTCAACTGGTGCATCGAACAGAAGGGTTCTGTTTCATATGGCAGTCGACTGGTATCTGAACCAGTCGTGGCACGCCTAAAAGCTACAGTTTCAGACCTGGGAACTCCTTTCAAGGGTCCATAATTCATACAATTCCAAAGCATATAGAGAAATAACTCCAAATCTATACTCTATAATAGTTTTATAAACATCTTAGCAACCCAAAACAAATCCATTAACTTGCAATTAGGATCTCTGTGGAATTTAATAAACTATCAAAACATATAAAATCTATACGAGAGTTTGTACTCAACTTTGTCTCTATGCAAAGTTTAACAAAATCATTACGTTCTACCAATCCAAAACACCAACCACAAGTTTCTATAAGACTTAGCCCAAAGATCTCTCCCACGGTTCCGCCGCCACTGAACATCAATGCAAGTCCCGTTCGCCTCCTTAGCTTATGCTTTTTCTTTACCTTTATTTGCAATAGAAGGAATGCAACTAATAAGCGATTTGCTTAGTAAGTAAATCCTAACTCACAAATCCATGCGATCAATCATAAACATGCTCTTTTCAAAGGATGCTCGCTTCAAAATACATGCACTTGGAAATACTTGCACATGGGAACTTCCATATAATTATCATGCTCATCATGCTTGAAAACATCTACTGGCATTAAAACACTTGCAACCTTAACATGCTCAGGATTTCTTTTGAAACTTGATACTTATACATTTCCATACTTTAAAACACTAACTTCGTTGCTCTTGCTTTTTAACATGCTTGTAGCATAACAACATTAACATACATAACAAAACATGTACATAACTGAAAACACTTACATATACTCATATACTTCAAAATAATAATCATCTTTCTAGGCCTTGACATTGTACCTGGTATCAATGTACCAATGCGCACATCCCTAATAGGTTTCGGGGTAGCTAGCCACCGCACCCTATTAGAGCTTCTTTCTAACTTTCTGTGGGCCTCTCATTTGCCCGGTACATGTCACTTTATAAAAGTAAAATACTTTCTTACTCATAATGTTTATACTTATCAAGCTATCTTTTTTTCCCCATAAATCTGGCACTACAAACCTTTACCTTTCTTACTTGGAACTTTCATCGAGCACCTTGCGTGCCCTTAACCCAAAACTCATTTTTGGGACTTTTCAAGAACTTGGTCTTATCATGCTTAGATTCACATACACAAAACCTACTCATGTTTAAGTTCTATAATAAGAAATATGTCTTCTTGAGAAACTTAAACACACAATTTAAAATAGTCTTAAAGCATGCACTTAGATCACAAAACATAGTTCTACAACGAGAAATACATGATGAAACTACTTCTATTGCAGTGAGTGATCTACTTACCCCCCTTTGCATGAAGAAAACTCACTAATTATATAGTAAAATCCTAGCGTAGAACTCTTTTTCTCTTTCTTGCGAGAAACTTCACTTTTTGACCCTAGAGAAGACACCCTAGGTTCCCTACTCAAGAGGAAGAAGAAGGAGGAAGAAAACTCTTGTTTTCTCCCTGTTTTCGCAGCCTCCCTTGCCCCCTCTTTGCGCCGACTATAACCTAAAAGGGGATTTAACGCAACTTAAGCGGAAGTTGAAACACTTCTTCATGAAAAGGACTTACTTACCTATAACATAATTTCGATCCATTCTTTTTTGTGCTTGATACCCCCTAACCTTCTGGCTAGCCGAGCCTGCTCAAGGATTATCTTGCTGTGTGGTCGCGAGATCAAACCTCCATCCGACCCTTTCCCTTTTCTTTTTATTTTTATTTCGAAAAATTGCCAGAAAATTTAGAAAAATTCCTAATAATTCATGAAAATTATTGGGTGTTACAGAGTCGGCGACGCACAAGGTGGAACACATGCCAATCAATTGGGACACCTCTCAATCGATTGGGAGGTAGGCGTGTAGTATAATATTTCTCTCTCTCTCTCTCTCTCTATATATATATATTTTCTTGCTCACCCATCTATGGGCAACCAACGAGCACATAGTGTTAGTGTGAGTAGGGTTATATATATATATATATATATATATATATATATAATATATATATATATATATATATATATATATATATATATATATATATATATTAGTGACCTATTCCTTGAGCCTGCTATGTTGTGAAAGCTCTTGGTAAGCGAATCCATTAACATGAAATTTGTCTAATGAGTTATATTAATATGTTTGGACTTCAACGAACTACAATTGCTCTGGAATATTATTTTGTAGATTTTTTGTAATAACTTATCCTCAATGCCCCAATGATCTGTAATCATGTGATAAGGTTCTGCATTCATATCTCGTGATTGGATACTTCATAGCAAGATATAAATTTTACCTCTATAGTTGAAGTGACTATTAACATCTATTTGATGTTTTTCTATTATATTGTCTCTCCTGCTAGCATAAAAACATTACTTGAAATGCCCTTTATACTATCCAAGCATCTAGTAAAATTAGAGTTTGAATATCAAATGATCTCTAAATCACCTGATTTTTTGATAAGTGAGCATGTAATTCTTAGTTATTTGCATATACCGTATAAACCACATTATAGCTTTTCACTACTCTTGTCCAGGGTTACTCAAATATCTAACTAACATCCCAATTATGTTTGTAAAATTTGGACATGTATATACTTGAACATACATTAATTTCCCTACTATCGATGCATAAGGGAATTGTTGCATTTCCTTAATTTCAAGTTCAGAATATGAACATTGTTGTAAGTTAAGTCTATCACCTTTAACATGGGCGTTTCACCACCAGCATAATTTTGCATTTCATACTGAATGAGCATTTTTCTATATAGGTCTTTTGTGAAAGTCCAAGTGTGCACCTTGAACGATCATGAAAAAAATATATACCTAAGACAAATGATGCATGCCAAGATCCTTCATATCAAATTCATCTAATAGAAATAACTTTGTTTCTAGGAATAAACTCTTATCATTAAATGCTAGTAAAATATACCCACATATAAAACAACTATAATAAACTTACTTCCACTAAACTTGAACTTGATATGCAAATATTGATTAACTAAATTCTCCTTGAAATAGTATGAAAAAACTATTTGATCAAACTTTTAGTACTATTGACGAATATATTCTTTAGTCCATAAATGGACCTTTTTTTTGGGATAATCTAGGTGTTTGGGTCTTAGGTTAAACTAATTCTAGAGATGGGCGACCCTCTCCAGTAGTTCGCCCACTGAGTAAATCTAGAAGCATAAGCGAGTCCACACCCAACATCCAACTCCTAAATTTTTCATCCCACCGGAGGAAAATGCTCTGTAGTGTACCGTAACTAGAATTTGAATCATGAATGCTTGGGAGTCTGTTGAATGCTTTTGTCTCTACACCATCCATGGGGGTGGGGTGGGGGGGGGGGCATAAATAAATGGACTTTCTTAATCTATATACTGTGTTTTGAATCTCTCGACTCAAAGTTATCCGGTTGCACCATGTATATAGTTTCCTAAATATTTTTATTGAGAAATATAATTTTAATGTCCATTTGTTGTAGCTCTAGGTTATAATGAGCTATAAGTGTCATGAATATCCTAAAGAAGTCTTTCATCGAAACTGATGAAAAAGTCTCCTTATAATCAATGTCCTTCTTTTGAGTGAATCATTTGTCGACAAAGCGAACCTTATACTTTTCGACATTGTCATGTGAATTCCATTTGATTTTAAATATCTATTTATAACTAATAGGTTTCACACCTTTAGGTAATTCGACAAGTTCTTAAACATCATTGTCCATTGTAAATTTCATCTCTTTCCTAATTGCTTCGATCAACTTTTCTGGATCAGAACATTATTTGACTTCTTAGAAAGATATGAGATAATCTACCAATCCAATGTCAAACTCATGCTTTTGGAGATATATATAATCATGAGACATTGTAGATCTCCTTTCCCTAATAGATCCCTTTAGTGACATGTATATCTTAGGTGATTGGGAGCAATGCTCAACCATAGGAAAAATACTTCTATTTGAGCTGACGTCCTATCCATTTAAATTTAAGGTGATACGGGAATATTGTGGTTCATTATCCCTTCCAACTGTGTAGCTTCAATTATATATGGAATGAGAGTAATTTCACTATCAGCTAACTCAATAATTAACGTATTAGGATCACTAATATTTTCTCTAATAATATTTCCTTAACTTTATCACTTTTACCATCCTCAATGAATTTGACATTACTTGTCTCAAAAAGGATCTAGTAAAGGGGTTGAAAAACATAAAACTTCTTGAGTTTTCAAAGTATCCTACAAAATAACAGTTAACGGTTCTTGCATCCAATTTTCTTTCGTTGGGCTTGTAAGGAATAGTCGTGAATTAGGTACAAATGCTTGTATCGAGAATAGTCATCATCAATGGTGCACGGTTAAGCTGTGCTATTAATAATAATTTTTTTGGCGCACCCCATAATGTGTGCTGCAGATAGTATTACTATCACGCCCCGAGACCTAGGAGTCGCTGATCCAATAGAAAATCGGACAGCACCTCCCCTGTCCGGCGGATAATTTACACATACATAACATAGAAATAATCATCCCACGCAGTTTATATGGGTCTCAGGCCTTAGATCCAAACAAAATAACATATATATATGACAATAAGCAAATTGAACCAAAACCCGAACTTACCTGAGCTGCCAGGGGGCAGGAACGCAGCAAAAATCACACACAAAATCCAACAAAGGACTCAAAAGTACAATCCATAAATCAAATCCCATACCACAAGTCCACGATAAATCCAGTGCAAGGAAATAAAATGTAATATGGTCCTAATACAGAACATAGTAGATAAAACCCAAATCGAATGCAGTCACAAGCACGGGACTAGTGACTCGGACCCTCCTGGCAGATATCAACCTGAAATCAGAAAGTCTGGCAACGGTGTGAGTCCATATGCTCAGCGGATATCCAGTAGATATGCACAGTGCTTTACAATAACAATAAGCGTCTACGCTAATACAATATCATATAAACAATCGGAAAGGGTATACTGAAGATACTAAATACAGGTACATACCTGAATCCATCTATCCTGCAGAAAGGGGTGAAATCAATCCCTATGGAACAAGTATAGCATATATCCAAAGTAGACAAATTTCCAGTATATGCATGTCAATCAAGTGAAGAAATCAAATGCATCAAACAATGCACGATGCAAAATATGCACATGATGTAACACCCAATAATTTTTCTGATATTATTAGGGATTTTTCAGAATTTTCTAGCATTTTTCGGAATTAAAATAAAATAAAAAAAATTAAAGGGTTGGGTGGGGATTGATCTCGCGACCACGCGAGAACCAAATCCTTAAGCAAGCTTGGCTAACCAGCTGGGCAAGGGTATCAAGCACATAAAAGGATGAAGCAAAATAATATTATAGTTGAGTTAGCCCGTTTTATGAAGAGGTATTTAAACTTCCACTTAAGTTGAGTTAAGACCCCATTAGGGCTTGGAGGAGGCCGCGCGAGCAAGGTGGGAGGCTGCGAAAAACAGGGAAGAAAATGAGAGTTTTCTCCTCCTTCTTCTTCCTCTTGAAGTAGAAAACCTAGGGCTTCTTCCCTAGGGCCAAGGGTGAAGTTTTCTTGCAAAGGAAGAGGAAAAGAACCGTACGCTAGGAATTTCGAGATACTTAGTGAGTTTTCTTCAAGGAAAGGGTAAGTAATCACTCACCTGCAATAGGAGTAGCTTCGCATGTAGTTTTCTCGTTGTAGAACCTTGATTTTGTGATCTAAGTGGATGCTTGGAGAATATTGTTTATTGTGTGATTTAAGTTTCTCAAGAATACATGTTTTTAATCATAGAACTTGAATTGGAGTAGATTTTTATATGTGTGATCTAAGTATGGAAGACCAAGTTCTTGAAAAGTCCCAAAATTGAGTTTTGGGATAAGGGCACGTAAGGTGCTCGATGAAAGTTCCAAGTGAGAAAGGTAAAGTTTTGTAGTGCAAAGATTTATGTAAATAAAAAGATAGCTTGATAAGTATAAACATTATGAATAAGAAAGTATTTTACTTTTGTAAAGTGACATGTATCGGGCAAAAGAGAGGCCCACAGAAAGTTAGAAAGAAGCTCTAATAGGGTGCGGTGGCTAGCTACCCCGAAACCTATTAGAGATGCGCGCATTGGTACATTGATACCATGGTACAGTGTCAAGGCCTGAGAAAGTTGATTATGTATGTTGACATGGTTACGATATAAACATGTTAAAGAGAAAGAGCAAGGAAGTTAGTATTTTAAAGTATGGAAATGTATCATTAGTAAGTTTCAAAAGAAATCATGAGCATGTTAAGTTTGCAAGTGTTTTGATGCTAGTAAATGTATTCAATCATGATTGAGCATGATAAGTGTAGGAAAGTTCTCATGTGCAAATATTTCCAAGTGCATGTATTTTGAAGTAAGTATTCTTTGAAAAGAGCATGTTTATCCCTTATCGTTTGGATTTGTAAGTTAGGATTTACTTACTAAGCAATTTGCTTATTAGTTGCATTTTCCTTCTATTGCAGATAAAGGTAAAGAAAAAGCATATGTTAAGGAGGCGAAGGGACTTGCTTTGATGTTCAGTGGCGGCAGAAACGTGGGAGAGATCTTTGGGTTAAGTCTTGTAGAACATGTGTTTTGGTGTTTTGAATTGGTAGAACGAATGACTTTATTTAAACCTTGCATAGACATAAAGTTGGGTAGAAACTCTAGTCTAGATTTCACATATTTTGATAGTCTTGTTAAATTCCGCAAAGATTCTAATTTCAAGTCATTAGATTTGTTTTGAGTTGCTAGGATGTTTATAAAACTAGTATAGAGTATAGAAATGAAGTTATGTCTTTGTTTGTCTTGAAAGTATATGATTTGTAGATCTTTAGAAATGGTTTTCAAGTCTGAAATGTAGGTTTTCAGGCGTGCCAGTGGACTGGTTCAGAACCAGTCGACTGCGATATCGAACAGAACCTTCTGTTCGATGCACCAGTCGACTGGTCTTATAGCAGTCGACTGGTAACATTGAAAAGAAAGTGTTGTGGAGCAGATGGTTAGTGCTTTAGTTTTACAACTAAGAGGTCTAGGGATCAAATCCTTGCAAAGCAAATAAAATGAAAGACTTTTTAAAAAAAAGTTGTTTTTTGGAAAAAAAAAGAAAAAAAATCAGAGCAAGTTAAGGGAAGTCAAGTAGTTGTAACCTAAGGCTAAGAATAAGGTAAAGTTAAGGTTTAGTAAATGTGGCGCCGCCTTAAGGATAAGAGAGAGGAGTTAAGGAAGGCGGGTCGTCACACATGATGCAATGATATGTGTCACCCCTGACACCAATCAGATCATCGTCCACCTATCATAAATGAACGTCCGAAAGGGTAGAGCTATGACAACTGTACGCACCCTGCTATCACTGCTCCTGAGTGACCGAGTGGACAGGATGCTGGCGGAGGTCTCTCTCCTACCCCAAGCAATGGGGGAGTCTAGCTCTCATCTTCTCATGTCTCAGGACGAGATGGGATCCCTGGCTGCTACCACGCACCTGAACCACCCTCCAAATAGTGATCGTGCAGAGCAATACAGGGCAAATGCGCACACCCTATGGTAGCCACTACCCATGAGTGGATGTGTGTGCATATCCTCAGGTAACTGACGATGGGCTCATACTACATAGGAGCCGATGATCGTCAGCGTGCAATAATGCAAGGATGGTGCATGACCCAAACACATATATACCAACCAAGTCCTCAACTATCACCTCCGCGTGCTAGGTATAAGTCTGAATCCTATATTATAGAATCCAAGTAACCTATTAGGTAAACTAACGAAATAACCAATGATCCATCAATGTCAAATGCGAAGGGAGAATATCACTACTTCTATGGCCAAATATATATACGCATAACCACTACTGTGACTGTATGAAGCTAAAAGAGATATAATCTCAAAGATATGCAACAGATATCAAATACAGGAATACTAAGGTTGATATAGCAACTATTAAGACTGTATAAAGTTAAAAAGAGATATAACCTCAAAGATATGCAACAAATATCAAATACAGGAATACTAAGGCAGATATAGCAACTATTGAGAATGTACGAAGCTAAAAGAGATATAACCTCAAAGACATGCAACAGATATCAAATACAGGAATACTAAGGCAGATATAGCAACTATTGAGACTGTAGAAAGCTAAAAGAGAGATAACTTCAAAGATATACGACAGATATCAAATACCGGAATACTAAGGTAGATATAGCATATAAGCTTACTGTTATCTATAATAGACCAAGCATAGCAATATGACAATATCAACAAGATAAGTCAAAGGGTACCCACCTCAATCGTATGATGCTCGTATCAGAAAGAACCTCCCGTCCGCTAATCAGCAATGATATCCAATCAATGCCCTATATCAAAGGCATTATGTTTAACTATAATAATATTTAATTTATAACTAAACGAGTTATCCCAATTAATTAGGAGCGTCCTAATTGTCCCATTTCATCACAATTAAATGAGTAGTCCCGAATTAACCCAAGGATTTATCTCGAATAAAAATCAAATTCTCACACCTAACAACTCCAAACCAAAATAATTTCTAACATCCACCCTATTTGCCACCACCATTGCATACATTGATCAACAACAGGTCTGTTACCCAACATTTACAATTTATGGCATCATACCCAAAAATATTAACTACCCAAATCTAGAGAGCAGACCCCATCCAAAATGAACCAGAACTTGGATTTCTCACAACCACATCAAGAAATCTAGAGAACCCAACTCACGGTAGAGTTAGAGGATCCATGGAAATCAACTAACCAAATCCAATACAGCAATTTAGTTTCTGGTCCACACCAAACCCATTACAAAAAATGAAATCCTAATGGAAATACACAAACCGGACATACAAGAAAAAAGGTAACGTTCCAACACACTCTCACAGCGTGGAGATACAAAACAGAACCCCCAATCACTCATAGAAATCTCACGATGAAGAAGACATCCAAAAAAAAATCAAATCCCATTCCAACAGTGGGTTCCAATTTCTAATCGAATGAAACCTCAAATCTATACAAGAACAAAACCTATAGCATTCATAGCTTACCTGGGATCAGCAATTTCAGTGAGAATCCCTACTAGTGTCCATTGATGCTCCACCAATCTATCTAAATCCCAAGATCTAATCATCCAAATAAATTCACAGAACCAGAATTCAAAACCAAAACAACAAGATTACAGCTAAAGCCAAGACCACCCTTACAGCATAAACTCGATCCGAAGAGGGAAGGGCGATAATCTAAAGAACTGAGAGCTTACCTTTTCCGTTGCAACCCGCTGAGGAGTTGAAGACCAACATTAATGGAGTATACGGAGTGATCCCTTGGCACCGACGTGAGCACAAGGAGAGATCGAGCCCAAGGTCGAGGAGTTCGTCCGCGGCTAGCGCACACAAAGGAGAGAAACCAGTGGGATGCTCGGCTACGGGCGAGAGTTCGCGGAGGAGAGAAGAGAAGGAGTCGCTGTGCTAGGGTTCACGACGAGGAGAAGAAGGAAATCGGCGCTTGGGCTTTGGCTGCGGGCGGCTGCGTTTTAGGGCACGCGAGAGGGGAGATGAAACGGAGGAAGGGGGCGGGGCCTGGCTGCCTGCGGCTTGGGCTCACGAGAGAGGGCAGCGTCGGGTTGCAGGCGCGAGCTTTAAAACAAAAGGGGGGCTTTTTGCAAAAAAGGTCCCTCTACTTTCAGAAATTCGAATCTTGTCCTTAGGGTAATGATTTTTAGTTATTTAACCTTCCCATTTATTATAATCCCTAACTCTGCCAATATAATTTTAAAAAAAATTATTCTACCGATTTTTAATTCGCCGTATTTAACAATTATATTTATACAAACGACAACGTGCAGAAAAAAGTACATTATTAATCAACTTTTCTATGGCATGCTGAGTGGATGTTAAAATTTAATATTAACGGTTTGTAGAGCACGTTGCTAATATTATATATATATATATAGTGTAAAAAAAATGTTGTCAATAAAGATTATAAAATATTAACAACATTCAAAGTCCGCTGTTAATAATCATTAAAAATGTATAAATCTTTAAATCCTGAACAAACCCGTTGCCTAATGCTTTTCTTCAAAGCATCTCGCCTCTCCGTTGAATTATTTCAGTAAGTACCTTAGATTGGTTTTGATATCGAATTCTTCAGGTAGATCAAGTTCGCTTAGCATAGCTACTCGCTCAGGATTCCCTTTACTTATGCTTTTGATATGACTTTGGGAAAAGGAGTTCAGATGGTGCTTGGCTGTAATTTTATACGAAGTATGCAAGGAGGAGTTCAAATCGAAGGTAATACTGTTACTTTCTACAAAAATATTACCACAATTGCCACAAACCAGAATGCTGCAGCAGCAATTGAGGAACTTGAATTAGAAGAAATGGAATATATTCAGCTCCAAGAGGAGGTATACTTCGCTGGTACCATTTCCAATTAGAATATCTTACACAAGCATAGCCCTTTATTTAATAGATTAAAAGAGCAGGGGTACATAGGGGAAAACCCCCTTCAACATTGGGCTAAGAATGGCATTCTGTGTAAGATAGAAATTATTAACCCTGATATTACTATTCAAGACAAACCACTGAGCAATGTTTCACCAGCACTTAAGGAAGCTTTCAAGAGACATGTGGATGCACTCCTCAAACTCAAAGTGATTCAACCTAGCAAAAGCAGGCATAGAACAATGGCAATGATCGTACAATCCGGCACTTCTGTGGATCCTACTACTGGTAAAGAAACCAAGGGAAAGGAAAGAATGGTTTTCAACTACAAGACATTGAATGATAATACCTATAAGGATCAGTACAGTCTCCCTGGCATAAATACCATATTGAAAAAGGTCGGGAATTCAAAAATATATTCTAAATTCGATCTGAAATCTAGATTTCATCAGATCGCAATGGATCCTACTTCTATTGAATGGACGACCTTTATTTGTCCATCTGGCCTATTTGAATGGCTTGTGATGCCATTCGGCTTGAAAAATGCACCAGCTATATTTCAACGAAAAATGGATCAATGCTTTCAAGGTACTGAGGAATTTATTTCTGTATATATTGATGATATTTTGGTCTTTTCAAATACAGAAAGGGAGCACATCAAGCACTTAGAAATCATGCTGGGTATTTGTGAAAAGCATGGTCTGGTACTCTCTCCAACCAAATGCAAGATTGGGGTTCCAAAAATTGAATTTCTCGGCGCAGAGATTGGTGAAGGAAAACTCAAATTACAGCCTCATATTATTAAGAAGATAATGGAATTCAAGGACGAGCAGTTAAGAGAAAAGAAGGGACTCAGATCATGGTTGGGTATTCTAAATTATGCTCGTACTTATATTCCCAATTTAAGCTCTAAGCTTGGGCCTCTCTATGAGAAAACTTCACCTCATGGAGATAAAAGGATGAAGCATTCAGATTGGGCTTTGGTCAAAGAAATAAAAGCCCAAGTTAATCAGTTACCAGATTTAGAAATACCCCCTGAAAACGCTTACATAGTCCTTGAGACAGATGGAAGTATGTTGGGTTGGGGTGGGATTTGTAAATGGAAGCCCACAAAGTATGACCCAAGAAGCATGGAAAGAATATGTGCTTATGCTCATGGAAAATTTCCAACTGTCAAGTCAGTGATTGATGTAGAAATTTATGCAGCCATGGAAACAATGACAGCGTTAAAAATTCACTACATGGATAAGAAGGAAATAACACTACGAACAGACTGCCAAGCCATTATTAGCTTCCACAACAAGACTGCAAGAAATAAGCCTTCAAGGGTAAGGTGGCTCGCATTCACTGACTATATAACAGGCACTGGAGTGCGAGTAAATTTTGAGCATATAAACGGTAAACTCAATATTCTTGCTGATACGCTTTCAAGGCTGATAGAGGAACCAGAAACACTGGCGACTCTTAGTGATTCTTCCGATCAAATTATTATTGATGCAGCAGAAGAAGCCTCAAGTTCTAGCAGATTCCCTCTGCTAACAAGGTATGAAGACTTAATTAGTCAGACCTTATCACGAATATTCTTGCAGGAGGACCATGAAAAAAAGAAATCAAATGGCAAAGATTGATGAGGAGGCCATAAGAAATGTACTGGAAAAGCTTCGGGAGCTAGAGTTAATCATGCAGATGAAAGAATATGACTTCAACACCAAGCGCTATCAAAATCAGCATGGGATAATTGAGAATTACTATCATAAGCACCTGACAGAAGTTCGTGAAAGTAGGCGGGACCTGTTTCAAGAAGTGTTACGCGTGCAACGAATAGGACAAGAAATCAAAAGGGTGCCCCCGTGAAGCGTGATGAGCCCAGAAGACAGCTGTAAAAAGAAGATGCTAAAGTAGTGTATTATTAAAGTCGTGTGCTGTAAAGTAGCTCTATTATTAAAGCGTGCTGTAGAGAACCTTAGCTGGAAGGTCAGTAGTCCTTTCAGAATCTTTTCTTTTGTGCTGTAAAGCCTGATTAGATGCTAAAGGGCAAATAATTGAGGGACGATGGGGTTCAATTACACCCGCCTCAGTTAGCATGCAACCTTTACATCTATAAAAGGCTAAGCGAACAAAGGGTTTGAGCATGCCTTTAGAACACCCAAGACACTCATTCCCTCAGAAGTTTAGTGTGTGAGCTTGTTTTCTTGAAGAAATAAAATCTCCGAGCAGTGCTCGGGTTTTCTTTTCAAATTCAAGGACGATCCTATTTTGGTATCAGAGCTTGCAGTTAATGGCAGGCTAAAATTTGAATATTCAAGGTGAAGGTAAGGGTTATATTATTACTATTCCCGTTCGATTTAAGAAAAATCTTTCAGATGGTTATATTTTTCTGAGAAAGACTTGGAGGCTGAAAGGTGGAGACTCGATATGCATCCTTGGTCCGGAATTTCCGCAAGGCTAGTAAGTGCGTAAGACGGTAAGATGAAAGGCCTCAAATAAGTATATTCTCAGATATAACTTAAGGAAAGAACATGATTAAGACTTATAATTCTCTTCTGTAATAAGGCGACCGAGTTGGTTAACTGATTGCAAAAGACTGCAGTGCTTGTAAGACTCTTGAAAGGAGCAATTGCCCGTCAGGTGAGCATGAAAGTTTTACTGATTCCTAAGATGTAAGCAAAAGAGGAAAGTAAGTATTAATTCATGAGTGAACGATTTGAACAGAACATTAGGGAGTGGTATAGTAAATCCCGAACCATAAACCTTGAATATCTTGATCTAGCAGAATCTAGTGCACCAAAACCTTCTGAGATTGCTAATAATATAGGTGTTGTCTATAATCGACTCACTTTGCTTTCTAAAGTTGCTTTAAAACACTTCTATATAATAGAAGAAGAGCAAAAGGAGTTAAGACGAGAGGTCGTAAAACTCCAAAAGGCTATAATTAGCCAAAATCCATTGACAAACACAGAAGTAAAAAGTTTAGTTCGAGAAGTTTCTAAACAACCTAAACTTGTTGAAGAAGAAGCTCTTATACTTGCTGAAGAACTGAAAAGGAGTGTTCGCAAAGTTGAACACTTAATAGAGGAAGTGAAAAGACTAATTGGTGGCGGATGAATCTGGAAGAACAGAGGGAAAATACTGATTACAAGAAGGCCTTAAAAACTACGGAAGCAATTGAAACACCGGCAGTTGGATTTGCATCTACTATTGAGCTTAAAACTAGCTTTGATCTTTTAAAAGCTATTGTTAAGCAAAATAATACTTTGATTTCTCTGGTTATTAATTTAACTGAGCAGGTTCAAGAACTCCAAAGCTTGGTGAAAAAGGTTCCGACTTCCATAAGAACTCCCACAACTTCATCCAAGGAACTTGAAGACTCTATAGTTGACTTAACAAGAAGAATCGGAGGATTAAATCTGGGAAACGATCCAATTATCCCAAAGAAGACAGGATCTATTTTTGTCTTCAAAGATCCAGCAAAAATCCTTGACAGTGAAAAGCGAAAATGAGTACTTCATCAAGAACGAGTACTTCTGCAAGGCCACCGGCAGTACTAGCAACCACAACAACTGTACCTAGTTCAGAGGATCAAATTCGGGACTATCGGCGAAACCAACGGCGTATCCTTAATCTTCAACGACGATTGATGCCAAGCCAAAGGAGATTCAGAAGAACTATAGAAACTTAACTAAGCCCTGAAGCTGAGCTGGAAATTTCTCGATCACAAAGAGCTGGCATGGTTCCAGCCGAAGTTCTATATTCTACAGGCTATAGACCAACTCAACACAGGGTCTATCAGCATTATTCTGAAGAGGATATTCTTTGTGTAGAAAATAGTCAAGTGGATCTGCCACTTGTAACTGAGCAAAGCCAGCAAACTTTAAGAGAAGCAGGGTTTCAACATATTCACATAGGCCTTATTATGGTAAGACTTTATGCCTTACATCGTCGAGATACAGGTGTTATGGCTCTGGCGGTCCTAAGGGACACAAGATGGAGAGATGATAGGTCTATTATAGCTACAATGGAGATGGATTTAACTAGGGGAACACAAATGGTTTATGTCATTCCTGACATAATGATGAGCCTGGAGGACTTTGCTAATCATGTGGAAATCTCTTTTCAAACTCATGGATATACGGAGTGGCAAGGAGGCGCCAACAATTTACTCCTTACTCGAATGATGATAGGAAGGCTGACAAATACAAGTTTTACTAATTTTGCTTATAATGTGCAAAATGTTGCAGATTACTTAACCAGTAGAGGAGTACATGCTTTGCCTGACACTCGCTTTACCACAGAACAATTACAACAGCAAAGATGGATATTGAGGCCATCAATCAGAAGAAATCCGGTAGCCCCTACCCAAGTAAATACCAGAACACTGCTGGATGGAAGTATAAGCCTACAATTTGAAGGATATACTCCTGTGGCAGAACAACCAGTAGGTCAATATGAGCATATGGATTCACCAGAGCAAGAAATCTTGGCCTTTTTAGAAGATGAAGAAGTATTTCCAATATTAAAAATCAAAAGACTCCATCCGCACGCCGTATTACCACAACGGCAAACAACTGGAGCAGCAGGGTATGATTTGTATATCATTGATAATTATGAAATTAGCCCTGGAGATAGGGCCTTGTTATCTATAGGCATAGCAGTACAAATTCCAGAAGGACACTATGGAAGAATAGCTACCGGATCTGGAGTTGCCTGGAAACAAGGGATTCATGTGGGAGCTGGTGTTATTGATCAAGACTACAGGGGAGAGGTAAAAATTTTGGTATTCAACTTGAATTTTGAAAATATTATGATTTTCAAAGGAGAAGCCGTAGCCCAGATGATTATTGAAAAAATAAGCCTTCCCGAGGTCGTTGAAGTTGAAGAATTTACAAGCACCCAGAGAGGTATTCAAGGATTTGGGTCAACAAACCAGCAAATACATGAAGACCCAATTTTACCCCCAGAAGAAAGTAGTAAGGGCAAGCAAGTCATTCATGCAGCACCCCATGAATATATTATGCAACATGATGAATATTGGCCAACTACCCTCCATAAAGATAATCCCTCTGCATCTAGAACCAGAGACTATTATGATGACCCTTTCAGAAAATTATTAGATGGGCTAATCTCCGTAGACGAGTATTGTGAAGAACAACAACAATGGGAACTTCAGTGAAAAAATAGACGTCCATGGCAGCCTGCTGAGCAAATCTATGATGACCAACTACCTATATTTTCTGATACTGAACATTTATATACACTCTCTGATGAAGAATGGATTAAATTTAAATATTAATTAAATTTAATATTAATTAAATTCAAATTAAATAAATTCAAATTAAATATTAATTAAATTCAAATTAAATAAATTCAAATTTAATATTAATTAAATTTAAATTAAATAAATTCAAATTTAATTAAATTCAAATTAAATAAATTCAAATTTAATATTAATTAAATTTAAATTAAATAAATTCAAATTTAATTAAATTCAAATTAAATAAATTCAAATTTAATATTAATTAAATTCAAATTAAATAAATTTAAATTTAATATTAATTAAATTCAAATTAAATTAATTCAAATTAATTAAAATTAAATCCAAATTAAATTCAAATTAAATCCAAATTAAATTCAAATTAATTCAAATTAAATCTAAATTAATTTCGAAATTCAAAATTTAAATTAAATTCAAATTAACTTAAAATTAAATTACAATTCAAATTTAAATTAAATTCGAAATTCAAATTTAAATTAAATTCGAAATTCAAATTCAAATTAAATTCGAAATTCAAATTTAAATTAAATTCAAATTCAAAGTTAATTTAAATTCAAATTGAAACTGAAATTAAATTAAATTCAAATTTAATTTAATCCAAATTAATTGAAACTTAAATTCATTTATTCTCAATTGATTAATTTTCTAATACAATCAATTCTTAATTAAACTAAACTCAACTAAAATCTTAAATGACTTAAACTTAAACTAAAATAAAATTTTACCCAAACTATAACAATTAAAATTAATAACATTAATATGTCAAAGTGGGTTGACATATTCGCGGGTTCACTCGACATGTATCAAATCGGGAATTTGATATATTTTAGAGACTTAAATAAAATTATTTGACTTGTTTGACTCATGCACAACTGCCATGACATGCATCTGCTATTCTTTTAAAATATATGACATGTCATTCATATTTAAATTTTATGCATATATTAGAACGACTATAGGAAAAAGAATAATTGAAACTTGATTAACCTAGTATTGGGTGGAGGTGAGATGATAGTACGTTAGGGAAGCCATCTTGGCGGAACTAGCCGAAGCTACCGATCCAAGATCCAAACTAGTTAGACCAGAATTTTTCAAAAAGTAATGTTGAAAATGAAATTTCATTAAAAGGCTTTGTCAAGGAAAGGGTGGATGATCCCATAAGGCTACAGCCAAAGAAGGCCTAGTGCCTCGCCAAGACCTGGAAGCCAATTTTTGAAATTCAAATTCAAGCTACTTCTTGTCAAATTCAAATCTAACACAAGCTTCAATTAAATCTTAGAATTAAAAATAAATTAAAAAAAAAATGATTCAAGCATCTCACAATACACCTATAAGGCAACTATGCTTGTTGTATTGATACATCTAAAATGGGTGAGATGTTAAGGACTAATGAATTGAAAAATATTTTTCAAAATTGTTTTTCAAAATTGTTAGAATATTTTCATAAAAATATATTTTCAAAATAGCGCTTCAACATAATAATGTTTTTATGGAATTCATGCTTGTCTGGTTGATTATATATTATACATTTTCCAAATATATATCTTTTCAAAAATTTGTTTGACTCACTTTATTAGACACAAGCCTCTTAGGACAACACTAAAGTTCCTTAAGGCACTTAGATAGAGTCAAACGGTATCGGGTACAGGGGGAATACTTTTAATTTTTTTTCAAAAAATTTGCACTTTAAAAAAAATACTATTATTTGAAAATATTTCTCTAAAATTGAGCTTTAAATCGTTATCACGTGTGTTTTTCGAAAAAAAATTATGTTTACCTGTTTTGTTTGATTTTGATAAACCCTAAAGACACAGAGGAAAGGTCCACTTTATGATCTTCAAGGACTCCTAGGACGTGTCAAATTTAGGGGGAGTCTAACAAGTTTTAAATCATTTTGAAAATTATTATTCTTTTGATCTGAATCAAACCTTAAGACTCAGAGGAAGAGTACTTGTGGTCAACAAGCTTCCCGGGACTGGGTCAAGTTTAGGGGGAGGTCAAATTAAAAGGATTATTAAATATTTCAAATGTTTTCATGCGCGGTATTTTCAAATCCTGTTGAAAACATAAGTATTATTTTTAAATGCTATCAATTTAAAATATATATATATATATATATATATATATATATTCATTCATCTGATTTTGATCAATTCGAAATAATATCTTGAGTTTGAAAAATCCTCCAGGACACTTAGGAAAATGTCCTTGTAGTCAACAAGGTTTCCTATGATTGTGTCAGACTGGAAGAAAACCAAATCAAGTATTATAACTTTAAATTTTTCAAAATTAACTTACATACTATTATTCTGTGACTCATGAAATTTTTGAAATAATATTTACTTGGGTTGAAAAATTTCCAGGACACTTAGGAAATATCCTTGCAGTCAACAAGGTCTCCCAGGATGGTGTCAGACTGGAAAATAAACCAAGTAAAATCTAATATTCTTTCAAAAGTACCTAGTTTTCAAAAACTCAATACATTTTTCAAAGGTACTTATATTTTTCAAAAATTACTTATCATCTTTCAAAATATTTGTACCTTCAAAAAATTCTTTTTCAAAATATTGTCTAAAGTTTTCTGAGCTCATAATACTTAAGTATTAGTTTTATGCTATGTCTTCAAAATTTTATACTAAGTATTTTCAAAATACTCTCATTGTTGGCGCAAGTATTTCTGTTTTTTTTTTATGTATGACAAAGGGGGAGAGGTGTGCTTAAGTTAGAATTTTTTTTGGATTCTTACAAAAGGACCATTTGATCAAAATGTTTTACAAAACTAAGGCCATGTTTTAGTTTGATCCCAAGGATGGTAGGTTAGCCCCTTAAAACAATCTAACTTAAGTTATTGTCAAACATCAAAAAGGGGGAGATTGTTGGTGCAAGTTGCATCAATGATGTTCCTCATTAAGTGTTTTAATGTTTGACAATTCACTTAAGTCAGTGATCTATTAAACAGACAAAGGGGAGTAAGAGAGAAGTAACCAAGGCTGAAGAAAAGTCCTAGTTAATCTAGGTATCGAAACCCTAAGACCTAGCGAAGGGCTGCTAGGCACCTAGTGAAGGACTACTAGGCATAGAAGACCTAGCGAAGGATTGGTAGGCACCAGGCAAAGGACCGCTTGGTAACAAAGACCTAGCGAAGGGCTACTAGGCACCTGGCGAAGGACTGCTAGGAAATGAAGACTTGGTCCGAGGGACTAAGCAACTTAGCTGAGCGATGATTAAGGACAGGAGTAGAGACGGGTCAGGGTTTGGGCGTCTCGAGATCCGGAGTAATCGGAAGCTAAGTAAAAGTCCACCCGAAGGGCTGGGTGGCAACCGTCTCCTGAAAGGAGTAGGTGAAGGGCGAGTTCTAGGGGATGGGAACTCGTGCCAGTTCGACCTAGGGTTTCGTGCAAATCCGAAGTCCGAACCAAGTCCTTAAGGCTAACATCATCTGTATCTATGCTTTGTGTTTGTGTATCTTGCAGGTATCAAGAACCGGAGACAAAGCAGGTAAACCAGACAAAAAGTGGTATTGCAGGATTTAAGGGGGGGGCCCCCATTCAACCAGGGCACCCCCAGCAAGTGGGGAGCCCCCAGGTAATACTAAATAGGCATGTACGGTGAAGCATGCAGAACAGGTATCAACCGGGGCGCCCGGAGCGTCCGGGGCGCCCCGATTAGAAGCTGTTTTGCTGTTTCGAAGCCAGAACACAGGATAAGCCCTCACGGGGGCGCCCGGGTCATCCGGGGCGCCCTGGTCAAAGGTCTTATCACCTGCAACGAAGTAGGCGCAAGGATAAGAGTTGACCGAGTCTTCAGGGGCGCCCCCAGCGTCCAGGGCGCCCCTAGGAGGCCTTTATAAGGGGTCTCGACCCCTCTGCTTCGGATACAACATTCCAGAGCGATTCTGATCATTCCGACCGACGACAACACGCTAGAAATGAGGCTCTACGACCGGGAGGCTCCAGGAGGAGGTGCGAGGCACTTCGGAGGTCCAGATCGGCCGAGCTTCATACTTTTTATCGTTGGTTTGCTTTTTAATTACTGTACTTTAACTTTCCATATTTTTGATTGTAATATTGCACTGTAAGTAATGTTTCTCCGCCTTCGGAAAGTCCGGAAAGGAGACCAATAGTGGACGGGCGTTCCCGTGCATAGGCCTTGGATGTACTGACCCTGGGGGGTCGGGAACCAAGTAAAATCCGCTGTGTACCTGTGGTCGTTTTGTTTTTATTCTTCCGCTGCACTAACGATCTGAATAGTTTTACGAACAAAGATTTCCGAAAGATTTTGAACGGTCGATATTCACCGCCCCCCCTTTATCGACGGCACCGGTCCTACAGTGAATACTTAAGTCAAGAGTTTCAAGATTATCTTAGGGACAATGGGATATTGTCTCAATGGACTCCGCCATATACACCACAGCATAATGGTGTATTTGAGAGGCGTAACCGAACCTTGATGGACATGGTTAGATCTATGATGAATCATGCAACTCTTCCAAAATCCTTTTGGGGCTATGCGCTTAAGACAGCTGTTTACTTACTAAACAGAGTCCCGACCAAGGTAGTCTCTACTACTCCATATGAGACGTGGAATAGTAAGAAACCTCATTAATCTCACCTAAAGATATGGGGTTATCCTGCTTATGTAAAGCGGACTGTATCAGACAAATTGGATGCTAAGTCTAATAAATGTCTATTTATTGGATACCCTAACGAAACGAAAGGTTACCAATTCTATCATTCCTTGGAACAAAAGGTGTTTGTTTCAAGGCATGCTGTATTTCTAGAAAAAGAATTTCTTTTTCAAGAAAACAGTGGGAGTAGCATTGAACTTGAAGAAGTTCAAGAAACTCCAATAGACATTACAGAGACACCTAGTCTAGACCCACAACCAATAACTCATAATGATAAGCTATCAGTTGAACCTAAAACAACACCACTTCTTCGTAAGTCTGATAGGACACGCAATATTCCAGAGAGATATGGATTTCTCATAAGTGAATCGAACGATGTGTTACTCATTAACGATGACGAACCTTTCAGTTATAAAGATGTTCTGAAAAATTCAAAAAGGGATAATGGCTTGAAGCCATGAAGTCGGAAATGGATTCCATGTACAAAAATCAAGTGTGGGACTTGGTTAACCCACCTGAAGGGATTAAGCCCATAGGGTACATGTGGGTGTTCAAGAAGAAAACCGACATGGAAGGTAATGTTGTTACCTTTATGGATAGATTAGTGGCAAAAGGATATCGTCAGAAACAAGGAATTGATTATGGAGAAACCTATTCGCCAGTAGCTATGCTTAAATCCATTCGGATGCTCCTGGCCATAACTGCTCATTATGATTATGAGATATGGCAAATGGATGTGAAAATAGCTTTCCTTAATGGAAACCTACTTGAGGATGTATACATGATACAACCTGAAGTTTTCACATCAGTTAATAAAATCAAAGTATGTAAGCTTCGACGATCCATATATGGACTAAAGCAAGCATCCAGGAGCTGGAACATCCATTTTGATGAGACAATCAAAGAGTTTGATTTCTCACAAAATCCTGACGAACCTTGTGTGTACAAGAAGGTTAGTGGGAGTGCAGTCGTATTCCTAGTGTTATATGCCGATGACATATTACTTATAGGAAACGATATATCAGTCTTACAGTCAGTTAAAATTTGGTTATCCAAAACTTTCTCCATGAAAGACCTGGGAGAAGCAACCTATCCCCTTGGGATTAGAATCTATAGAGATAAATCAAAATGGTTGCTTGGTCTTTCGCAGTCTACATATATAGACCGAGTGTTAGAAAGGTTTAGCATGTCGGAATCCAAGAAAGGTTACCTTCCCATCAGGCATGGGATCAACCTTTCGAAGTCTATGTGTCCGTGCACAGAAGACGACACATTTTTAGAAGAATTCGAGATTGAGGCCTACGTCGAACTTGCACTTATGGCAAGTCATCAAGAAGAGGATGACGGAGCATCCACGTCCAACATAAGAATCGATGAACGGGGAGACTAAACAGAAGAACGTAGCAGTTAAGGGGGAGTGTCCAGTTTTAAACACGACGATATGGTAAGTGAGGTATGCAAGCATCCTCCAGATAAACTACACCATGGCATTAAATCCTTGCTCAAATCATTATGTAAGTTAAGGACTAAGAATATAGACCTGAAGAAAGAATTAGCTCATTCATGCCCTTTAAATATGTATGATTCTTTAAACTATGAAAATGAAAAATTAAAAGAATAAGTAGCAAAATTAGAAAATGACCATGCATATGCTGTATTTCTGGAAAAAGAATTTCTTTTACAAGAAAACAGTGGGAGTGACATTGAACTTGATGAAGTTCAAGAAAATCCAATAGACATTACAGAGACACCTAGTCTAAACCCACAACCAAAATGTAACGACCCGGAAAATTCTCTTAATATTTCCTTAAAATATTGAGCAGGTTTAGATGATTTCCCGAGGGGCCTAGAAATATTAATACAAAATGTGGCCTAGAAATCCATATTTTTCTCATTTAAATTGAGAAAACTAAGTACTAATGGGCCCTATATGGGCTTTTTAGTACCATAATTATTGGAGAATTTTAGGTAAAAATTAATATAAATATAAAGGGGTTTTAATGAGAAATATTAACATAATTATGGGAGAATTTTTAGAGGATTTTCGGAATTTTGGGGAAAATAATAGAAAATAAAAGGAAAAATAAAATAAAAATAAGGCGCATGGACCAAGGATTGAACCTTGGACCCCTTGTACAACCATGCATGCTCTAACCAACTCACCTAGCAAGGGAATGTTATGAGGGAATGAAGTGGATATTGGTTAAGTCTTAGAAGAAGATGAAGGGTCATGGAGAGACTCTTCATTTACCTCCTTAATGGGTTATAAAGAGGCGGGTTTGGGAGTTACCTTCTCCCTTCCATCACTTTGCATTTTCTTCCTCCTCCTTCCCTCATCCCAGCCGAACACCATAAGGAAGATTTTCCTTGGAAAAGCTTCACAAGAGGGTCTCATCTCCAAGAGCTAAAGGCTTCCCAAAGTTACAAGGGCTAGAGGTGACTTAAGGTCTAAGGAGTTCTTTTGATTCTCTATAATCAAGGTGAAAAATCAAGAAACCCCAAGGTAAGACTCCCTCACCTGTGGTGTAATGGCTTTTCCTTGATATAGATGTGATCTAAGTTGTTATTTAAGATCTAAGATGAAAATCCATGAAGAAGAAGTTAGGGTTTCGGTCACTTGCAAGTTTCATGGCTAGGTTTAGTTTCTAAACTCTCAAATGATGGTTCTTATGATTGATTATGATGTAAGGGTTGTTAGTGGTGATTTACATGAAATTTTACATGATTATAAGGCCTAATGAATTTCGGCCAAGAACCCTAACCCATGGTTGGGCCTTGATCTAACCATTCAACACATAAGTTTGTTTTCCTATGGCATGATGGGTAGGAATTTGGTTTTTATAAGAATTTTTCATGAACTTTAGGAACCCTTGAAGTTTCGGCCAAGAGCAAGAACTAGCGTTAAAGGATTAGGGTTGGCCTTAAGTATGGAATCAAATGTTTCCTATGGCCTAGTATGTAAGTATGAGATGTTGTTTGGGAATTTAGGTGAAGTTTTCATGGACCTAGGGTCCCTTGGAGCTTTCGGCCAAGGACATAACCTAGGGCTAGGGTTGGGTTAAACCTACAAAGATGTTTGTTTATAGGTTACCAAGATGTATGTTTAAGTATGATGGAAAAATTTGTATGTTAACCAAACCCTTAGTTTATATGTCATGAATTATATGTTAGGTTATAAACGTTTAGACATGTGCCATGATTTATGAGTGATATGTATGTATGCCATGTTTTATGAATAATATGTAGGTATGCCATGTTTAGAAAGGATATGTAGGTATGCCATATTTTATGATTGAGATGTAGGTATGTCATGGTTTATGGATGATATGTATGTATGCCATGATTATGAATAATTTGTATGTATGCCATGCTTTATGGATGATGTATACATATGCCATGTTTAAGAATGAAAATGATGAATGAAGTTAAAGTTCATGCCTTCGAGGCTTAATGATGATATGGAATGAAAATAAAGAATGAAGTTCAAGTTCATGCCTTCAAGGCATAACAATGATGTTAAGTATGATGAATGAATGAATATGCTATGAATGATTATGAATGAAGAAGCATGTGAAAGTATTTTATTTTATGAATGAGCTTGTACCGGACCTAAGTAAGGTCCACGGTTCTGGACTATCGATGAAGCTGTCCACGGTTCGGGACTACCGATGAAGCTGTCCTTACGGTTCGGGACTACCGATGAAGCTGTCCTTACCCTAGTAGGTCGAGATTAGCTACCTCGTATTTACTTAGGAATACGCGCATATGATGTATGAATGTGGTACAAGCCAGGGCCCAATGAATGTTATGATTATGTTAAAGTATTTAAAAGCATGATTTTAAAGATTAAGCATCCTTAATCTATATATATATATATATATATATATATATATATATATATATGCATTTGCCACATGCATCCATCCATGTTATGCATTCTATTTATGATAATAATATTATGCAAAGTAAGTTTATGCAAGGTATGTTTATGCAAATGATTTATTTATGTTTATGCTAATTTATGATGCCATGATTTATTTATGCTTATGCTAATTTATGATGCCATGATTTATTTATGTTTATGCTAATTTATGATGCCATGATTTATTTATGGTTATGCTAATTTATGATGCCATGATTTATTTATGTTTATGCTAAGTTAGGATGCCATGATTTATTTATGCTTATGCTAATTTATGATGCCATGATTTATTTATGTTTATGCTAAGTTAGGATGCCATGATTTTATTTATATTCATGCTAATTTACGATGCCATGATTTATTTATGTTTATGCTAAGTTAGGATGCCATGATTTTATTTATATTCATGCTAATTTATGATGCCATCATTTGTTTATGTTTATGCTAAGTTAGGATGCCATGATTTTATTTATAGTCATGCTAATTTATGATGCTATGATTTATTTATGTTTATGCTAAGTTACCATGTTCATGTTTATACGATGTATGGATTTTGTGAGTAGGAAAAGGGTCTTACTAAGCCTCCGTGCTTATAGTTTTATTTTCTTATACCGCAGATTAAGCAAGAGATTTCAAAGGAAGCAGCAGGAGAGGCAAGATCATGTGTGTGTGGTAGTGACATGGCCAAGAGTCCCTCTCAATTCACTGATTGCATGTGTTGTTATCGTACCATACTTATGTTGGTTATGCTTTACTTATGATAGCTATGCCTATGAAACAACCTACTACTTATGAAGTTGTGGAAAAACTACTTGCTACCTGAAAGGCTTACGAATGAATTATGAAAAGTAAATAATCATGATGCTATGCATACGGGTAATAGGTTACCTGAAATGAGCATGGAAGCTTATGAATGTGTTACGAAAGATTGATATCATGATGCTAGATATGTGTATATGATTAAGCACTAATTGCATGGTTAAAAGTATGCGAAAAGAATTTATGATTCCGCTGCATTAAGAGGTTTTCTATGCACATGTAAGTTTAGCGTAACGCCGCTTATGAAAAAAAAAGCGGGCATTACACAAAAACTCATAATGATGAGCTATCAGTTGAAACTAAAACAACACCGCTTCTTCATAGATCTGATAGGACACGTAATATTCCAGAGAGATACGGATTTCTCGTATGTTCGAACGACGTGTTACTCATTACCGATAACGAACCTATCAGTTATGATGATGTTCTGAAAAGTTCAGAAAGGGACAAATGACTTGAAGCTATGAAGTCGGAAATGGATTCCATATACGAAAATCAAGTATGGGACTTGGTTAACCCACCTGAAGGGATTAAGCCCATAGGGTGCAAGTGGGTTTTCAAGAAGAAAACCGACATGGAAGGTAATGTTGTTACTTTTAAGGCTAGACTAGTGGCAAAAGGATATCGTCAGAAACAAGGAATTGATTATGACGAAACCTATTCGCCAGTAGCTATGCTTAAATCCATTCGGATGCTCCTGGCCATAGCATCTCATTATGATTATGAGATATGGCAAATGGATGTGAAAACAGCTTTCCTTAATGGAAACCTGCTTGAGGATGTATACATGATACAACCTGAAGGTTTCACATCGGTTGATAAAACCAAAATATGCAAGCTTCGACGATCCATATATGGACTGAAGCAAGCATCCAGGAGTTGGAACATCCGTTTTGATGAGACAATCAAAGAGTTTGATTTCTCACAAAATCCTGACGAACTTTGTGTGTACAAGAAGGTTAGTGGGAGTACAGTCGTATTCCTAGTATTATATGTCGATGACATATTACTTATAGGAAACAATATATCAGTCTTACAGTCGGTTAAAATTTGGTTGTCTAAAACTTTCTCCATGAAAGACCTGGGAGAAGCAACCTATATCCTTGGGATTAGAATCTATAGAGATAGATCAAAACGGTTGCTTGGTCTTTCGCAGTCTACATATATAGACCGAGTGCTAAAAAGGTTTAGCATGTCGGAATCCAAGAAAGGTTACCTTCCCATCAAGCATGGGATCAACCTTTCAAAGTCTATGTGTCCACGCATAGAAGACGTGAGGATTTGCATGAATAAGATTCCTTATGCATCCGCGATAGGATCTATCATGTATGCTATGTTATGTACTACGCCCGATGTATCATATGCTCTGAGCGTCATGAGCAGATACCAGTCTGATCCAGGAATGGATCATTGGGCGGCTATCAAGACAATCCTGAAGTACTTAAGAAGAACTAAGGATGTGTTTCTAATATATGGAGAAGGAGATATGGTAATGTTGGGACCGGGTGCATGTTGACATGGATACGGGTTCGTAATTTTTAAAATAATTACGTGCAACAGAAGAATTAGCATAAATAATTTTTTAAATTATTTTAAACCACGTATCTAGCATGCAACCTTATGATGTGTGGACATGATCATAAATTAAAATTTTGCAGAAAAGTAAACTAATTTACTTTTAACCTCGCGTAACTCGAAAAAAGGGACGAGATCCAACCGTAACGTCCCTTGGAAGCTTCGCCTCTATTCGCATCCACGCCGAGTTCTCTTTGGGATGACTTCGCAATGCCACGAGTTTCGTGCCGACAAGAACTACTAGATTCTCTAAAGGCACGACTAGAATATCTAGAGAGAGAGATGGAAACTAACCACCAAGAAACGGAATCAAGATTCCGTGAAGGAAGGAGTTGTGACCCGCTTCTTCTTCTTCTTTGGCACCTTCTTGGCTGAGGAGGCTCACGGCAATCCTAGGCGGTGCGCCGGCCCTAGGGACAGAAAGGGGCGCCGGCCCTAGAGAGAGAAAGGGGCGCCGGCCCTAGAGAGAGAAAGGGGCGCCGACCCTAGAGAGAGAAAGGAGCGCCGACCCTAGAGAGAGAGAGGGAGAGAATAAGAGAGAGAGAGTCTGCTACTTTATCTCTTAATTAGAATTCAAGCCTTGTCTTGGTTCCTTTATATAGTAGTCTCTCCATCGCCAAGTCTCCCTTTTAACGGAATAAATTTTCATAAGAATTTATCCTATAAATTTTCTTATGAATTATTCCGTTATGCCAAGTTTTATTATAACTAAATTTATAATAAAAACAAACACATCTCTCCTTTTATTATGGAATAAAATTCACAAGAAATTTATTATATAAATTTTTCTTATCATGAAAAAATCAATTCATAATTGATTTTTATAAAATAAAATAAACCAATCCATGGTTCATTTTAATTCCCATAAAAAGAATAAATTTCTATAAATTTCTTTATATAAATTTCTTTAATAAATTTCTTTATATAAATTTATTTATCCATAATTTTATAAAACAAATCGCGCTTGATTTATTTTATAATTTTAAACCAAATAAATTGGTTTCCCTCCTTTATTGTGGTCGACCAAACCAAAGAGGGTGGGCACCCTCTTTGGCCGGCCACACCAAGCCAAACCCTTGCGAATTAAACTCATTTAATTCGTCCAATAAGCCTTCAAAAGACTTAGCCATTTTAAGCTTCCGATGCGCCTCTGATAAATTCAGATTCGACTTATTTCTCTTGATAGGAAAATCCAATTTTTAACTCGTTTTAAATCCCTCGGATTACTCGTAGTGCGTGTGACTAAATAGGCTTTCGATTTATGTTGGCCGTCTATAATCAACCAATTATAAATCGATTATGAGTGCACCTAGTAGTACATCATGACCCCCAATTAATCGAAAGATCAACGGTTGACCTCAGATATAATTCTGAAACCCTTCTGCAGCTCTAATGAATCGTGCCTCATTCCCTTCACCATCTTATACCCACTTGGTTCAGGACACGGTCTATGTGTGTCAGTCCCCACTAGGCTGACTATGTCACACCTAGCCCAAGTAGTGTCTTTCTCGTCCAACTGATTCTAATTACTCTCATGTATTTAAGAGACTCATACTCTAAACATGTCATGCTTTGGCCAGAGGCTTTGAGTAACAATCCGACGATAGGCCTTGGGTATACATCTCCTCGCAAGGAGTGGTGAATCCTTTGTAGGTTGTTCAAACATCTTCGGGCACTTCGGCTTATACCTAACCATCCTGGGTCCACACCTCCTTGGAGATGCTTGCTTAAGATGTTAAAGTATAAGTCTTCATGACCAAGATGACTTGAACACCGCAAGTCAAAGGAACATCGCGCTTAGGCTGCAGTAAGAACTTCATTGACATATCTATATGTAGATTACCATATGAAGTTTTACAGCCAGTCACTCCAATGAACTAGTTCCCTTAACTAGCATCCATGTTTATCTCCGGACATCCCAATGTCACCAGCCAGTGAGAATCAGCTGATTAGAGAATAACCCATGCTAGTCTCAATAGAATTGATAGTGTCTGTATTTATCAATTCATCGACTAGGGATATTTTTAATACTTCACAATTGCACATGTAGAGATTATCACTAGTTGTGATTCCATCACAAATTCTCTTATGCTGTGAATTGTATTATGGACATTCAGTAAATGAGTTTAAGATCCCAATCAAATACACAAACATGTATACTCAAATAGTGAATTTTTATTTATTAAAATAAATGTTTACAATCATAAGGCGATTGCCTTAGGACACTTCTCTCATATTACTAACAAACTCCCACTTGGCCTAATGCCAATTGCTACTGTATCGAATACCACAGGCTCTAACATGACCCTCAAACTTACTTTGAGGCAAGGCCTTAGTTAAAGGATCCGCTAAATTACTTTCAGTGGGAATTTACTCAATTTGTATATCATTCCTACTTATAATCTTTCTGAACAGATGATAGCGGCGAAGCACGTGTTTGGATCGTTGATGAGACCTTGGTTCCTTTGCTTGTGCAATAGCTCTATTGTTGTCGTAATAAACTGGTATTGCTTCATCAATGGTTGGAACCTCACCATGTTTTGAGACAAACTTCTTGATCCAGACTGCTTCCGTGGTAGAATCCGCTACGGTGTCTTGATAGGAACTCTTCCAACTTATTGTCCTCCATTCAAAGTAAATACGTATCCAGACTGAGATTTGGAGTCATCCTTATCTGTCTGGAAATTGGCATCTGTATACCCACGTATTACCATATCTCCTTCTCCATATATTAGGAACACATCCTTAGTTCTTCTTAAGTACTTAAGGATTGTCTTGACAGCCGCCCAATGATCCATTCCTGGATCAGACTGGTATCTGCTCGTGACGCTCAGAGCATATGATACATCGGGCCTAGTACATAACATAGCATACATGATAGATCCTATCGCGGATGCATAAGGAATCTTATTCATGCAAATCCTCTCGTCTTCTGTGCGCGGACACATAGACTTTGAAAGGTTGATCCCATGCCTGATGGGAAGGTAACCTTTCTTGGATTCCGACATGCTAAACCTTTTTAGCACTCGGTCTATATATGTAGACTGCGAAAGACCAAGCAACCGTTTTGATCTATCTCTATAGATTCTAATCCCAAGGATATAGGTTGCTTCTCCCAGGTCTTTCATGGAGAAAGTTTTGGACAACCAAGTTTTAACTGACTGCAAGACTGATATATCGTTTCCTATAAGTAATATGTCATCGACATATAATACTAGGAATATGACTGCACTCCCACTAACCTTCTTGTACACACAAGGTTCGTCTGGATTTTGTGAGAAATCAAACTCTTTGATTGTCTCATCAAAACGGATGTTCCAGCTCCTTGATGCTTGCTTCAGTCCATATATGGATCGTCGAAGCTTGCATACTTTGGTTTTATCAACCGATGTGAAACCTTCAGGTTGTATCATGTATACATCCTCAAGCAGGTTTCCATTAAGGAAAGCTGTTTTCACATCAATTTGCCATATCTCATAATCATAATGAGCTGCTATGGCTAGGAGCATCCGAATGGATTTAAGCATAGCTACTGACGAATAGGTTTCATCATAATCAATTCCTTGTTTCTGACGATATCCTTTTGCCATTAATCTAGCCTTAAAGGTAACAACATTACCTTCCATGTTGGTTTTCTTCTTGAAAACCCACTTGCACCCTATGGGTTTAATCCCTTCAGGTGGGTTAACCAAGTCCCATACTTGATTTTCGTACATGGAATCCATTTCCGACTTCATGGCTTCAAGACATTTCTCCCTTTCTGAACTTATCAGAACATCTTCATAACTGATAGGTTCGTCATCGCTTATGAGTAACACGTCGTTCAATTCACTTATGAGAAATCCGTATCTCTCTGTAATATTGCGTGTCCTATCAGACCTACGAAGAGGTGGTGTTGTTTTAGGTTCAACTGATAGCTCATCATTATGAGTTGTTGGTTGTGGGTCTAGACTAGGTGGCTCTGTAATGTCTATTGAAGTTTCTTGAACTTCATCAAGTTCAATGCCACTCCCACTGTTTTCTTGTAAAAGAAATTCTTTTTCCAGAAATACAACATGCCTTGAAACAAACACCTTTTGTTCTAAGGGATGATAGAATTGGTAACCCTTTGTTTCCTTAGGGTATCCAATAAATAGACATTTATCAGACTTAGCATCCAATTTGTCTGATACAGTCCGCTTCACATAAGTAGGACAACCCCATATCTTAAGGTGAGTTAAGTGAGGTTTCTTACTATTCCACGTCTCATATGGAGTAGTAGAGACTACCTTGGTCGGGACTCTGTTTAGCAAGTAAACAGCTGTCTTAAGTGCATAGCCCCAAAAGGATTTTGGAAGAGTTGCATGATTCATCATAGATCTAACCATGTCTCAAGGTTTGATTGCGCCTCTCAGATACACCATTATGCTGTGGTGTATATGGCGGAGTCCATTGAGACAATATCCCATTGTCCCTAAGATAATCTTGAAACTCTTGACTCAAGTATTCACCACCCCGATCGGATCGAAGTATCTTAATACTTTTGCTAAGCTGTTTCTCTACCTCATTTCTGAACTCTTTGAATTTCTCAAAAGCTTCAGATTTGTGTTTCATCAAGAACACATACCCGAATCGTGAGTGATCATCGATAAAGGTAATGAAGTAGCAATAGCCTCCTTGTGCAAGAGTTGACATTGGCCCACATGCATCAGTATGTATTAGACCAAGCAATTCTCCTACTGGATTACCCTTTCCGGAAAAGGGTAATTTGACCATCTTGCCTTTTAAGCATGATTCGCATGTATCAAATGAACCGGGTTCAAATGATTCCAAAATTCCACATCGGTGTAATTTGGTCATGCGTTTCGTACTTACATGGCCAAGACGACAATGCCAGGTATAGGAGTCTATTCGATTATCTATTCGAGCATGTTTGTTGCTAACTTCGATATTGAAAATGTCACCGGATAAATCTAACGTGTAGATACCATTGCACAAAGTTCCAGTCCCATAAAGAACGCCATTTAAAGTTATGTAACAACAATTGTTACTAAAAGTTAAATGATAACCCTTTTCATTCAAACATGAAATAGATACAATGTTCTTTATTAATGAAAGAACAAAATAACAATTATCCAATTCTAAGACACGTCCAGTAGGGAGTTTTAGCAAATATGTTCCGATGGCAACAGCAACAATCTTTGCTCCATTTCCAACTCGCAAATTCGCTTCTCCCTTGACGAGTCTTCTTCTATTCCTTAGCCTTTGTATGTCATTACATATATGTGAGATACACCCAGTATCAAGTACCCAGGTGTACGAGGAAATAGAGTGACATTCAATAACGAAGATGCCTGATGAGGATGGGGCATCGGATGCCTTCTTCTTCAAAGACTCAAGATAAACCTTGCAGTTTCTTCGCCAGTGGCCCTCCTTGCCACAGTGATGGCAAGTGCCTTTTGGTGCCTTTTCAATCCTTTTATCCTTAGTTAACTTATTGGTGTCCAAAATGAAACGTAAATTCAGAGAAGACATAATCGAGTGATTATCCTAGAAATACAAATTGAGCTTATGTGAGAAGAATGATAAAGAATGCATCAACATACATTAATTAAATCCTATTTATTTATCGAATTGAATAACCCTTTTTATCAATTCGGGAGATCGTAGGAACATCTCCAAATAGGTTGATATCCAACCATAGATAAGAACAACCATGGCTGTGGCCATCAAGTTATTCTTAGCTATGAAGGTAGGTAATTATACCGATTACATATCACATATATATAACTATCACTTTATGCTATCAACTAATTGAATGTTTGCATAAATCATTGGGTTGTTAACTTATTAACAAGTATGCAACAATATACATAGCACCCAACTGCACCTCTCTTTACATCGACCTTGGCTGTGGCACAACAAATCGATGCTCCAAGCTTAAGGCTGACCCATTAATCAAGAAATAGTTTTAATATGGTTGGAGCTCATTCAACCGTTTAGTCAGGCTTGGATGTGTCCAACAACCAAAACTAAGGATTGACCTCTGACTCCAACTATATTAATCATAAACTAATTCCATGGTTTGAACATGTTGAGGTTCAAGCCGGGCATGGATGTGTCCATCAACCCAAACGAGAAACAAAACTCCGGTTCTAACCATATTAATGGAAGGTGTTGGCCTTAATATTTTGTAAGGGGTTTTGGGTCTCATCCTTTCTTTTCTATGCACATTCATGACATATAATTATGTCATATACTAACGATTTCCTTAATAAAGTATGTATGTGACTTAATTTATCAAGTCTCATTAATTGAATTAGGAACTGGATTTCCTAATTCTAATTTCATACTTTATTTAAGGAATTATTTTGGGAAACAATTTCCTAAATTGTCATAATCAATTTCGGAAATAATATGTTTAAGACTTTGATTTCTCTAAATCAAATCTTATTAAATTAAGAGACAGATTCCCTTAATTCAACCACATATTATTTTCATGAAAATCTCATTTAAGAAAACTCTATAGGAAACCATTTTCCAAATTAATTTTGGAGACAACAATATGTAAGAGCATCAAATAAGGAAATTATCGTTTAAGAGTCACCTCAAAATTTCCAAGATTTGATTACATATTTTATTTATGGATCTATTAATTTCAACAAATTATTTTCTTTAGGTGGCTCCCCGAGGCTCAGATACCCACAAAAAAAGGAATTTGTTATAAATCTAATTTGGTCCGCTCCCCGAGGCATAACCAAATTAAACATGACAATTTTATTCAAAATAGGAAATTAAATTACAACAACTAACTTTAAATTGGACGGTTCCCCGAGGCTCAATCCAAAATAAAGAATTTTGTTAATAATTTAAAACCAATTCAAATTTAATTGTCAATTAACAATCCATAAATTTGTCTAGACTTTCTTGAAAGAAAGTGCCCAAAATTGCAAGATTTCATAATAGGTTTTCAAAATAATTGTAAGTTTCTGGTACAAAAAAAACTTACATATTTCTAAAATTGGAAAATTTCCAAAATAGGAAATTTCCAAAATTAGAAAGTTTCCAAAAATGGGAAGTTTTCACAATTATCATAAAATTTCAGAAACTAGGATATTTCAAATGTTTGCGAAATTTCATGAGGATTTCCAAACTTTGAAATTCCTAAATCTAAAAAGTATCATAATTGGAAAGTTTCCATAATTGGAAAATTTCCAAAATTGAGATCATGACAATGTTTTCCGCAAAACAATTATATGATTATGTCGAACACTAACCGGCTCTGATACCACCGTTGGGACCGGGTGCATGTTGACATGGATACGGGTTCGTAATTTTTAAAATAATTACGAGCAGCGGAAGAATTAGCATAAATAATTTCTCAAATTATTTTAAACCATGTATCTAGCATGCAACCTTATGATGTGTGGACATGATCATAAATTAAAATTTTGCAGAAAAGTAAACTAATTTACTTTGTACCTCGCGTAACTCGAAGAAAGGGACGAGATCCAACCGTAGCGTCCCTTGGAAGCTTCGCCTCTATTCGCGTCCACGCCGAGTTCTCTTTGGGATGACTTCGCAAAGCCACGAGTTTCGTGCCGACAAGAACTACTTGATCCTCCAAAGGCACGACTAGAATATCTAGAGAGAGAGATGGAAACTAACCACCAAGAAACGGAATCAAGATTCCGTGAAGGAAGGAGTTGCGACCCGCTTCTTCTTCTTTGGCACCTTCTTGGTTGAGGAGGCTCACGGCAATCCTAGGCGGTGTGCCGGCCCTAGGGAGAGAAAGGGGCGCCGGCCCTAGAGAGAGAAAGGGGCGCCGGCCCTAGAGAGAGAAAGGGGCACCGACCCTAGAGAGAGAGGGAGAGAATAAGAGAGAGAGAGAGCTTGCTACTTTATCTCTTAATTAGAATTCAAGTCTTGCCTTGGTTCCTTTATATAGTAGCCTCTCCATCGCCAAGTCTCCCTTTTAACGGAATAAATTGTCATAAGAAATTTATCCTATAAATTTTCTTATGAATTATTCCGTTATGCCAAGTTTTATTATAATTAAATTTATAATAAAAACAAACACATCTCTCCTTTTATTATGGAATAAAATTCACAAGAAATTTATTTTATAAATTTTTCTTATCATGAAAAAATCAATTCATAATTGATTTTTATAAAATAAAATAAAACAATCCATGGTTCATTTTAATTCCCATAAAAAGAATAAATTTCTATAAATTTCTTTATATAAATCTCTTTATATAAATTTCTTTATATAAATTTATTTATCCATAATTTTATAAAACAAATCATGCTTGATTTATTTTATAATTTTAAACCAAATAAATTGGTTTCCCTCCTTTATTGTGGCCGGCCCAACCAAAGAGGGTGGGCACCCTCTTTGGCCGGCCACACCAAGCCAAACCCTTGCGAATTAAACTCATTTAATTCGTCCAATAAGCCTTCAAAAGACTTAGCCATTTTAAGCTTCCGATGCGCCTCTGATAAATTCAGATTCGACTTATTTCTCTTGATAGGAAAATCTAATTTTCAACTCGTTTTAAATCCCTCAGATTACTCGTAGTGCGTGTGACTAAATAGGCTTTCGATTTATGTTGGCCGTCTATAATCAACCAATTATAGAACGATCATGAGTGGCACCTAGTAGTACATCATGACCCCCAATTAATCGAAAGATCAACGGTTGACCTCAGATATAATTCTGAAACCCTTCAGCAGCTCTAATGAATCGTGCCTTATTCCCTTCACCATCTTATACCCACTTGGTTCAGGACACGGTCTATGTGTGTCAGTCCCCACTAGGCTGACTATGTCACACCTAGCCCAAGTAGTGTCTTTCTCGTCCAACGGATTTTAATTACTCTCATGTATTTAAGAGACTCATACTCTAAACATGTCATGCTCTGGCCAGAGGCTTTGAGTAACAATCCGACGATAGGCCTTGGGTATACATCTTCTCGCAAGGAGTGGTGAATCCTTTGTAGGTTGTTCAAACATCTTCGGGCACTTCGGCTTATACCCAACCATCCTGGGTCCACACCTCCTTGGAGATGCTTGCTTAAGATGTTAAAGTATAAGTCTTCATGACCAAGATGACTTAAACACCGCAAGTCAAAGGAACATCGCGCTTATGCTGCAGTAAGAACTTCATTGACATATCTATATGTAGATTACCATATGAAGTTTTACAGTCAGTCACTCCTATGAACTAGATCCCTTAACTAGCATCCATGTTTATCTCCAGACATCCCAATGTCACCAGCCAGTGAGAATCAGCTGATTAGAGAATAACCCATGCTAGTCTCAACAGAATTGATAGTGTCCGTATTTATCAATTCATCGACTAGGGATATTTTCAATATTCACAATTGCACATGTAGAGATTATCACTAGTTGTGATTCCATCACAAATTCTCTCATGTTGTGAATTGTATTACGGACATTCAGTAAATAAGTTTAAGATCCCAATCAAATACACAAACATGTATACTCAAATAGTGAATTTTCATTTATTAAAATAAATATTTACAATCATAAGGCGATTGCCTTAGGACACTTCTCTCATATTACTAACAGGTAATACGTGGGTATACAGATGCCAGTTTCCAGACAGATAAGGATGACTCCAAATCTCAATCTGGATATGTATTTACTTTGAATGGAGGCGCAATAAGTTGGAAGAGTTCCACGCAAGACACTGTAACGGATTCTACCACGGAAGCGGAATATATTGCGGCTTCGGAAGCAGCAAAAGAAGCAGTCTGGATCAAGAAGTTTGTTGTAACGCCCGCCCTTATATCTACTCTCGGGGCGGGGTTACGTACTAGTCAATCATTCATATAAATTTTTAACATATAATAAAAAGCAAAAGACTAAGGACTGAGCATGCTTGTTCAAACTATCAAGGAAATATCTTAATCAAGAGTTATCCTACAACATGATAGGTTCACAAGTAGTTCGACTCACACATAATCAAACCTAATCAAGTATAAGAGTAATCACTAACATTCATTATCAAGGAGATATTAATAAAAGCATAATAAAGTAGATATAAGAATCTTTCTTTCCCGAGCCACCACCCCACACATCTTCAGCCCTCCTGCCTCTTCCTTTAGTTTAAGTGTTCCTTACTCTTATCTGCAGCATAAGACAACACATAAACTTGTAAGCACAAATGCTTAGTAAGGATCCTGTCCTACTCGCAAAATCCATACGAAAGAATACAATATGTACACATAATAAATCATAAGCATGAGTTCATCATAGCATACTGAACATCCAAGTTTCTAAGCATGCAGTATAAAGTATCTTAAACATACCCTTCACATATAATAAATGTTTTCAAAACAATTCCATAAAGGTATTACTTAAAAATACTTCAACATCATATAGGGCCCAGTTGTGTACCACATCAAGCGCGTTCCCTAATGAATTGGGGTAGCGAGCCACCAACTTATTAGAGCAGGACCCTTCCGTCCTACCGGAGCCATGACCTTCAGTTAACATGTACCCCGGATTTGTTTAACGACCCACTTCCGAGTCGGGTACACAACTTCCAAAGTAAAATACTTATCATGCTTTTACATATATGCTAAGGAGTACTCCAAATCCATTCTCAAGGGACACACCACACAGCATAAGGGGTGCTCTTGATCCCACAGGGACACACCACACAACATAAGGGGTGCTCTTGATCCCACAGGGACACACCACACAACATAAGGGGTGCTCTTGATCCCATTCTTAGTGGAGTATCCTTTCAAGCATTTTATCATACACATCACATGCAATTCATAAGGGTGCTCCATGAGCTATAAAATATGCTCATACATACATCATATTTCAACCACTTTAAACACACTTCATATATGACAAGATTGGTCACATAAATTATATTCATATCATAGGAAGTGGTAGCATGCTTCATGGGTTAATTGAGTTCTTCTTAACCCTAAACCTAGGGTTTGACCGAAAGTCAAGGGTAGGGGTAGCTTAGGTTTTTGACATTAAACATCCCATACAAGCATCACATATATATACATCATGTATCATACTAAGCATAGCATACATCATGGGATAATTAACCTTCACAAACCCTAATGTTCATGCCTTGGCCGAAAGTTCCATGCTAGGGCAAGTTGAGTTTTCCTATCCAGCAATCCATTTAAACATCACATGCATATACATATCATCCTACTAAACATAAACATATCTCATAGGGTAGTTTAACCTTCACAACCCTAAAGTTTCATGCCTTGGCCGAATGGTATTAGGGTTTTTTGAAATCCAACTCTCACACAAACATTTACACAAACACCTCACATACATATCATGCCACATATTAAGCATAGAATACATCATAGGATAATCATGCAAACCTAAACCCTAATCCTTCTAGGGTTGGCCGAAAGTGTAGGGTAGGGGTATTAGGGTTTTTGAAATCAACCTTCACACAAACATTTATACAAACACCTTGTCTACACTACTAAGCATGGATACATCATTGGATAATCTTCCAACCCTAAACCCTAGTTTTCATCCTTGGCCGAAACCTTGTAGGTGTTCAACCCTAGTTTTTGTCATCCCAACAATGAAGGGAAACAACATATAAATATGCCCTAAGTCCCAAGGGGTCTCCTCATGCATTAAGGAGTAGCCAAGGTCTCCCCCTTGGGGGTGGCCGAAACCTACACAAGGGAAAATCCCCATTTTCGAAAACAACAAGAGGAAGGGATCATGCAACAACAATTACACTGCGGGCGAGGGGATACTTACATCCTTTCGCTTGAATTTCACCTTCTCTAAACCTTTAGGGTACCCTTGGTTGAAGGAGGGGTGAGAGTTTCCTTTACTAGAACTTTTCTAGAACTCTTGGCCCTAGTAGAGGGCAAGATCCTTGGATGGGGTCTTCTTCATCCCAATTCCCTAGGGTTAGAACCCTAGGGTGTACTTTTCGAAAATGAAGAAGGAGGAGGGGCTCTAGGTTTCGGTTTTGGAGTGGGGAAGAAGAAGAAGAAAATGAAACTTCTTTCCCTCTCTCTTATTTATACTATTCTCATGAAGGGACATGTCTCTTCACCTCCCTAGCTTTAACTAGCACGTTCCTTATTCTCTCAACATGAAACAATCCTTGGTGCAATGGTTAAGCATTGGTTAGTGCAACTAGGAGGTTCAAGGTTCGATCCTTGCTTCCTCCTTTCTACACTTCCTTTTTATCTCATTTTGCACTAATCCATATCAAAGCCCATTAAGCCAAGCCCATTATGACATTTCATAATAATGTTTCATGAATTCACCATATTCCATATGGGAAAATTTTGGGGTGTTACACTTCGGCGCTATCATCTGATCAGAGAGATTATAAGTAGGAATGATATACAAATTGAGAAAATTCCCACTGAAAGAAATTTAGCGGATCCTTTAACTAAGGCCTTGCCTTAAAGCAAGTTTGAGGGTCATGTTAGAGCCTGTGGTATTGGATACCGTAGCGATTGGCATTAGGCCAAGTGGGAGTTTGTTAGTAATATGAGAGAAGTGTCATAAGGCAATCGCCTTATGATTGTAATCATTTATTTTAATAAATGAATATTCACTATTTGAGTATACATGTTCGTGTATTTGATTGAGATCTTAAACTCATTTACTGAATGTCCGCAATACAATTCACAGCATGAGAGAATTTGTGATGAATTCACAACTAGTGATTATCTCTACATGTGCAATTGTGAAGTATTGAAATTGTCCCTAGTCGATGAATTGATAAATACGGACACTATCAATTCTGTTGAGACAAACATGGGTTATTCTCTAATCAGCTAATTCTCACTAGCTGGTGACATTGGGATGTCCGGAGATAATCATGAATGCTAGTTAAGGGAACTAGTTCATTGGAGTGACTAGCTGTAAAACTTCATATGGTAATCTACATATATAGATATGTCAATGAAGTTCTTACTGCAGCTTAAGTGTGATGTTCCTTTGACTTGCGGTGTTCATGTCATCATGGTCATGAAGACTTATACTTTGACATCTTAAGTAAGCATCTCCAAGGAGGTGTGGACCCAGGATGATTGGGTATAAGCCGAAGTGCCCGAAGATGTTTGAACAACCTACAAAGGATTCACCACTCCTTGCGAGGAGATGTATACCCAAGGCCTATCATCGGATTATTACTCAAAGCCTCTGGCCAGAGCATCACATGATCTGAGTATGAATATCTCAGAAACGTGAGAGTAATTAGAATCCATTGGACGAGAAAGACATTACTTGGGCTAGGTGTGACGTAGTCAGCCTAGTGCGGACTGACACACATAGACCGTGTCCTGAACCAAGTGGGTATAATATGGTGAAGGGAATGAGGCATGACTCATTAGAGCTGTTGAAGGGTTTCAGAATTATTTCTGAGGTCAACCGTTGATCTTTCGATTAATTGGGGGTCATGATGTACTACTAGGTGCCACTCATGATCGTTCTATAATTGATTGATTATTGACGGCCAACATAAATCGAAAGCCTATTTAGTCACACGCACTACGAGTAATCCGAGGGATTTAAAACGAGTTGAAAATTGGATTTTCCGATCAAGAGAGATAAGTCGAATCTGAATTTATCAGAGACGCATCGGAAGCTTAAAATGACTAAGTCTTTTGAAGGCTTATTGGGCGAATTAAATTAGTTTAATTCGCAAGGAGACGGCTTGGATTTGGCCGGCCACAATAAAAGGGAGAACCAAGTTTTTGGTTTAAATTATAAAATAAATCGAGCGTGATTTGTTTTATAAAATTATGGATAAAGAAATTTATATAAAGAAATTTATAGAAATTTATTCTTTTTTATGGAAATTAAAATGAACCATGGATTGATTTATTTTATTTTATAAAATCAATTATGAATTGATTTTTCCATGATAAGAAAAATTTATATAACAAATTTCTTGTAAAATTTTATTCCATAATAAAACGGAAGACATGGTTATTTTTATTATAAATTAAATTATAATAAAAACTTGGCATAACGGAATAATTCATAGAAAAATTTATAAGATAAATTTCTTATGAAAAATTTATTCCGTTAACAGGAGAGTTCGCGATAAAGAGGCTACTATATAAAGGTGCAAAGGCAAGGCTTGGAAATTAATTGAAGAGATCAAGGATTCTTGCATAGCCTCTCTTCCTCTCCTTCTCTCCCTCTCCCTCTCCCTCTTCTAGGGCCGGCTACCCTCTCCCTCTTCTAGGGCCGGCTGCCCTCACCTCCTTTGCCGTGAGCCACCTCCACCAAGAAGGTGCCGAAGAAGAAGAAGAAGCGGGTCGCGACTCCTTCCTTCCTCCCGGAATCTTGATTCCGATTTTCCGTTTGGTGGTTAGTTTTCCATCTCTCTCTCTTGATATTCTTGTCGTGCCTTTGGAGAATCTAGTAGTTCTTGTCGGCACGAAACTCGTGGCTTTGCGAAGTCATCCCGAAGAGAACTCGGAGTGGACGCGAATAGAGGCGAAGCTTCCAAGGGACGCTACGGTTGGATCTTGTCCCTTTCTACGAGTTACGCGAGGTATTAAGTAAATTAGTTTACTTTCTGCAAAAAAATTTTATTTTATGATCATGTCTACACAATATAAGGTTGCATGCTAGATACGTGGTTAAAATAATTTGAGAAATTATTTATGCTAAACCATCCGCTGCACGTAATTAAATTTTAAAATTACGAACCCGTATCTATGTCAACATGCACCCGGTCCCAACAACTTCATCTTCCGGTTGTCCATTGGCTTTTAGAATTTCTTCAAAGACAACATCAGAAGACTCTTCAACCAATCTGGATTTCTTATTGTAGACTCGGTAGGCTTTGGTAACTAAGGAGTACCCGACTAGTATCCCTTCATCAGCCTTTGCCGTGAACTTTCCAAGGTGATCCTTGGTGTTTAGGATAAATACCTTACAACCAAACACCCTAAGATGTTTAACCGTAGGTGGTTTTCTAAACCAAAGTTCATGGGGAGTCTTACCTAAGAACCTATGAATGAGGACTCGATTTTGCACGTAGCAAGCTGTGTACACAGCTTCGGCCCATAAGTACCCCGGTAGTGAGTACTCATTAAGCATGCTTCGCGCAGCCTCTTGTAAGACCCGGTTCTTCCTCTCTACAACACCATTTTGTTATGGTGTTCTAGGAGTAGAGAACTCGTGTCTATACCCTCTATCTTGACAAAACTCTAAAAATCGTTGGTTTTGAAATTCACCTCCATGATCACTTCTTATTGTCTTAATAGTTGATGATTTCTCATTTTCAACTCTTCTACAAAAAGAAACGAAAACATCTAAAGTTTGGTCCTTATATTTAAGAAAATAAGTCCATGTATATCTAGTAAAATCATCAATGATAACAAAACAATATCTACTACCATTCAATGATATGATAGTGCTACAATCAAACAAGTCCATATGAAGTAAATCTAAAGCGGTAGATGTACTTACAGCGCTTTTACCTTTATGTGCAGATTTTGTTTGCTTACCCATTTGACATGCATCACAAAGTTTGTCTTTTTCATACTTGATGCTTGGTAAGCCACGAACTAGTCCCTTGTTGGCCAACTTCCGGATATTCTTCATGTTCACGTGTGCTAGTCTCCGGTGCCAAAGGGTGGACTCCTCTTCTATTGACATGAGACACTTAGCAAAAGCATTAATAGCACTTTTAAATGAAACTTGGTAAATGTTATCTACTCTTGTTCCTACTAGTACCGTGTCAACATTGTCATGTTGTCTAACTAGACATTGACTTGATTGAAAATCAATTATGTAACCCGCGTCACACAATTGACTGACACTTAGGAGATTAAATGTCATCCCCTTGACTAGAAGGACTTTCTTAATCCTAAGACATTCGGATATTTGAATGTCTCCTATTCCTATGACCTTAAGACTACCATTGTTACCAAATGAAACATTACCTCTACTTTTTCTTTGAAGTGTGGTAAACAATGATCTATCCCCGGTCATGTGTTTGGAGCATCCACTATCAACGAACCAAGTTGATAGATGCTCCCCCTCAATCATAACCTACACAATTCGAAAAATGGAAGATTTAGGTACCCAAACCTTAGGACCTAAAGCACCTACTAAACAAGACTTAGGTGTTGGGACCAGGTGCATGTTGACATGGATGCGGGTTCGTAATTGTAAAATTAATTACGTGCAGCGGAAGGTTTAGCATAAATAATTTCTCTAAATCATTTAACCACACATCTAAGCATGCAATTTTATCTTGTGTAGACATGATCATATATTTAAAATTTTACAGAAACATAAACTAATTTATGTATTACCTCGTGTAACTCGAAGGAAGGGACGAGATCCAACCGTAAGCGTCCCTTGGAAGCTCCGTCTCTATTCGCGTCCACGCCAAGTATCTTCGGGATGACTTCACAAAGCCACGAGTTTCGTGTTCTCGAGAACTACTAGATTCTCCGAGAACGCGACAAGAAAAACTAAGAGAGAAAGCGGAAGACTAACCATAAAAGGATGGCCGGCTGGTGCTCCTTCTTGGGGCTGGTTGGCGCACAGCAAGAAGAGGAGAAGAGAAGGAGAGAAAGAGAGGGAGAGAGCCTATGCCTTCATCTCTATGATTATTCCCCAAGCCTTACCTTGGGTCCTTTATATAGTGGCCTCTCAACCATCAAGCCTCTCAAATATGGAATAACTTATTCCATCATGCCAAGTTTGATTTTATATCATGGCTAAAATCATATTTTAATTCACGATAAAAAATCAATCAAATCTCTTCTCTCCTATGGAATAAATTCCTTATCATGGTAAATCAATCCATGATTGATTTTATAAAATAAACCAATCCATGGTTCATTTTAATTTCCATGAAAAATAAACCAAACCTTGGTTTATTATATAAAAATTTATATCATCCATAATTTTATAAAACAAACCACACTTGGTTTATTTTATAAATTGAACCAAAAACTTGGTTCTCTCCCTTTGTTGTGGCCGGCCAAGCAAAGAGGATGGAGGCCCTCTTTGGCCGACCCATCCAAGCCAAGCCCCAATGAATTACACTTATTTAATTCATCTATTAAGTCTTCAAAAGACTTAGTCATTTAAGGCTTCCGATGCGTCTCTGAAAAATTCAGATTCGACTTATCGTTTGGCTCAACCAAACCTAATCTCTCTTGATTGGAAAATCCAATTTTCAACTCATTTTTAATCCCTCGGATTACTCGTAGTGCGTGTGACTAAATAGGTTTTCGATTTATGTTGGTCGTCTATAATTAATCAATTATAGAACGATCATGAGTGGCACCTAGTAGTACATCATGATCCCCAATTAATCAAAAGATCAACGGTTGAACTCAGAAACAATTCTGAAACTCTACAGCAGCTATAATGAATCGTGCCCTATTCCCTTCACCATCTTATACCCACTTGGTTCAGGACATGGTGTATGTGTGTCAGTCCCCACTAGGCTGACTACGTCACACCTAGCCCAAGTGACGTTTTCTCGTCCTACGGATTCTAATTACTCTCATGTATTTAAGAGATTCATACTCTGAACATGTCATGCTCTGGCCAGAGGCTTCGAGTAACAATCTGACGATAGGCCTCGGGTATACATCTCCTCGCAAGGAGTGGTGAATCCTTTGTAGGTTGTTCAAACATCTTCGGGCACTTCGGCTTATACCCAATCATCCTGGGTCCACACCTCCTTGGAGATACTTGCTTAAGATGTCAAAGTATAAGTCTCCATGACCAAGATGACTTGAACACCGCAAGTCAAAAAAACATCGCACTTAAGCTGCAGTAAGAACTTCATTGACATATCTATATATGTAGATTACCATATGAAGTTTTACAGCTAGTCACTCCAATGAACTAGTTCCCTTAACTAGCATTCATGTTTATCTCTGGACATCTCAATGTCAACAGCCTTTGAGAATCAACTGATTAGAGAATAACCCATGCTAGTCTCAACAAAATTGATAATGTCCGTGTTTATCAATTCATCGACTAGGGACAATTTCAATACTTCACAATTGCACATGTAGAGATAATTACTAGTTGTGAATTCATCACAAATTCTCTCATGCTGTGAATTGTATTGCGGACATTCAGTAAATGAGATTAAGATCTCAATCAAATACACAAACATGTATACTCAAATAGTGAATATTCATTTATTAAAATAAATGATTACAATCATAATGCGATTGCCTTAGGATACTTCTCTCATATCACTAACATTAGGCACCCATCCCTTGACAACTTTCTTTTGAATCTTGGGTGTCTTAAGTGGTCTAACACCAGTCCTAGACATTAAGGACACAAATGAAGGTTCTTTGGGTCGGTAACCAATACCGACCTTATTGTAGACTGCCCTTTGGGCATTCAAGATTATGTCTAAGGTCTTTGAGCTTGTTGAGAATTTCTCAAGAATACTCTTCAGTCTCTCAACTTCACTCTTCAATGATCTGTTCTCATCCTCTAACAATTCAACATGCAAATCATCTACATCCTCATCCCTAGAGGATTTCAATTGTTCAATTTCAATTTTCAAAGATTTAATCTCATCCTCTAACATTTCAACATGTAAATCATCTACATCCTCATCCGTAGAGTATTTCAATTGTTCAACTTCTAATTGCAATGATTTAACCCTATTTTTTGACTTCTTCAACATATCGGTTAAACATGCAATTGCTCTATAGCATTTCTCAAGTTCGGGAGTAGTTACCTCTTCATCATCCGAAGATGATGAAACTGTGTTTGAGGAGTCGGAGGATTCATCACTGCTTTCTTCTCCAAGAGCCATGAGTGCCACATGCTGTATGCTCTTCTCCTCCTTCTCTTCATCGGATGAACTTGAGGAGGATTCATCCCAAGTGGCCTTCAAGGCCTTCTTCTTCCTCTTTGACATTTCCTCCTTCTTCTTCTTTAGCCTCGGGCATTCACTCTTGATGTGCCCTTTCTTGCTACACTCAAAGCAAGTAACATTATTCTTATCAAGCTTAACTTCACTTGGGTTACCTTTACCCTTGAAGCGTCGACCCTTCCTCATCATTCTTCTAACGAAATTGGCCATCTCAGAGGAAGAAGAGCCACTGCCATTCTCCTCGGATTCAGACTCGGATTCGGATGAAGATGAGGATGAGGATGAGGAGACTTCCTTCTCCTTCTTCTTCTCCTTCTTCTTCTTGTTCTTTTCTCCTGCAACTAAGGCAATCCCCTTCTCCTTGGGACCTTTGTTAGCCATTTCATGCAATTCCATTTCACAAAACAAATAATCTAATTTGACAATTGATAAGTCGTTGGAAACATTGTAGGCATCCACCATGGATGACCACAAAGCATTCCTTGGAAAGGCTTTCAACACATACCACACAAGGTTGCGATTCTCGACCTTTTCATCTATGGAATGAAGACCATTGAGGACTTCCTTGAACCGGCTATGTAACTCACTTACGGTTTCACTCTCCTTCATGGAGATGTTTTGAAGTTGATTGAGGAACAAATCCCTCTTTGCTATTCTCGAATCCCGGGTTCCTTCATGGAGTTCAATGAGCTTGTTCCACAAATCTTTTGCACTTGTAAATGAACCAACCTTGATGAGTTGGTCTTTGTTCATGCCACATTGTAGGGTCACCACTGCCTTCGCGTCGGCTTCACTCTTCCGAGTTTGCTCAGCCGTCCAACGCCATGATTCTATTTCTTTGCCTTCATCATCCTTTGGAGGGGTGAAACCCTCCTTCACAGCGAACTAAGTGTTAATATCCATCTTTAGGTAGTACTCCATCTTCGATCTCTAATATTGAAAATCTGCTCCATCGAAGAAGGGTGAACGAGTGGTCCTAAAACCTTCTCTCAAAGCCATTGTAGATAGCTCTCGGTTGTTAACCCGCTAGAACAGAGCCCCAAGCTCTAATACCACTTGTTGGAACTTGGATGGCTAGAGAGGGGGGGGGGAATGTAACCAGACACTTAAACTTTGGCATTTATCGATTTTTCTGCACTTAAACGTTAGGCAGCAGTGGAAGCAAAAACAAAACAGAGTTGCATAAAACTAAACCCTAAGCTAAGTACAAATGCAAAATGCTAACAAGAGGATTTACAAGGATCGAGGATAACTTGCCCCTACTCCTTGGCGTGCCCTTAAGGAGGGCGATCCCTTGATCGTCGGCAGATCAAGCCCCGGTGAACACCGGATAATAAGCAACCTCCTTCTCGGTGGAGTATCCTCTCCACAGCGTTTCAACAAGGATAAAGTTTTAAGCACAATAAAACAAAAGAAGGATCTTACAGAGCACTTAGGACAGCAAGAACTCAGACAAACTTCTCCCGAGCTCCACTCAGTACAGATCTCACGCAAGAATCCCCTTCTTCATGTCTTCTCGCAGATGGACTCACCAAGCTTTCTGACTCTTCTTCCCAATGCTCAAGTAACAGATGGTTGCTTCATAGATTACAGTTGCTTGGTCAAAATGATGGAACAACAGATCGCACAAGCAAAGTGTGGAGAACTGATCGCACGTATGCAGTATCGTTGTTAGAGTGTTGTGGAGACTTGTTCGCCACTAAACCTTTAAGTCTCCTCTGCTGATCTCAGGTCAAGCCATCTTACTGCAGCCTCCAGCTACTCACCTGCCAACGCCAGCTACCACTAAGCTCTCCCTGGACTCCCTGAGCTTCCCTCAGCCAAGCTCCAGTCAGCTGCTCCAGCCGTTGCAACTTGAGATGACAAATGGACAAACCTGCTCCAAGGAAAGGTCTCCATTGACTCTCCTTGAGTGTTTGAATCCATCCCTGTCACCTGCACACTCAATCAGAGTTTTAGCAAATGAAATCAAACTTATATCAATAATAGCAGAGATGATCAAAGTGATATCAGTAGCGTATCAGTGAAAGCAGGCGCGATCAGAGAGTCTGACAGCGCGTTTGAATTAAAGTGATCGGTCACCAGACCGATCAGGACTATCCCAGACCGATCAGGCTCCAACCTGATCGGTCCCCAGTGAGAAACTTGGGATCACAAGCTCGTATGATCGGTCACCCTGACCGGTCACCCGATCGGTCACCAAACCGATCTGGAAATTAGCTTGCCACAATTCCGCCAGGAATTTACTGGCTGATCGGTCACCAGACTGATCAGGCTGATCCTAGTCCGATCATGCTCCAGCCTGATCGGTCAGGGTGAGAAACCTCACGACAGTTGATCGTTCAGTCTGATCGGTCACATTTTCTTCCTGATCGGTCACCAGACTGATCAGGAGCCGATCCGTAGGTTTGCCAAAGTTACCGGAAGCTCCCTGATCGGTCACTAGACCGATCAGACATTGCTAGATCGGTCACCAGACCGATCCAAGAGGGAACTACATGCCAACTTCCCTGATCGATCACCAGACCGATTCGGGCAAGGCCAAACCCACTCTAAGTCAAGAGAACCAGCCTCCGACCCATCTCCGACTCGTGCTTGATCCCTCGGACCAAGACTCCATGCCCAGCTTCACTCACTGGGACTTTAACCTAACCCTCCAAGCTAGGACCTGGCCCTCTAAGCCGGGATTTCATCAACCTAGCCCTCCAAGCTAGGACCTGGCCCTCAAAGCCGAGATTTCACATTTCACCTAACCCTTCCAAGTTGGGACTTTTCACCTAACCCACCAAGTTAGGACTTTTCACCTAGCCCTCCAAGCTAGGACTTTTCACCCAACCCTCCAAGTTAGGACTTTTCAACACCTAGCCCTCCAAGCTAGGATTTTTCACACCTAACCCTCCAGGTTAGGAATTTTTCACACCTAGCCCTCTAAGATAGATTTTTCACACCTAACACTCCAGGTTAGGACTTTTCCACACCTAGCCCTCCAAGCTAGGATTTTTCACACCTAACCCTCCAGGTTAGGATTTCAATCACACCGTGCCTAATCCCTGATCAGGACTTAATCATAATCATAATCATCAACCTAAACTAATATCGATGTCAACACCAAAACAACAATCAGGGTCAGACTGCATCAACACGTTCCTCCGTCGCACCCAAACAATCGTCCCGACATTGCAATCGGCGTCGATCCCTCCTCCATCTCCCCCCTCTGAACCCCCCATCGCCCGCCTTCCTAGCACCCTACGCCAGGGCCACCGAAACTGAAAGGAGCCCTAGAAATCGAAGCCACAGTGACAAGTGCCCGATAGCCAACATTTGGGCGAAGAGGGGAGGGTGGCTCGGCGGCGTCGGGCGAAGAGTGGAGGAGAAAGGGATCGGACGATGGGTTTAGGGCTAGGGCCAGGGCATGGGTGCAGGTGAGGAGAAAGGCAACGACAACATTTGGGACTGACCTTACCAGCGGAAACCTTTGGGTATGAGCACTCGCTTCCTAGGGTGTTAGTAAGATGAGAGAAGTGTCCTAAGACAATCGCCTTATTATTGTAATCATTTACTTTAATAAATGAAAATTCACTATTTGAGTATGCATGTTCATGTATTTGATTGAGATCTTGAACTCATTTACTGAATGTCCGCAATACAATTCACAGCATGAGGGAATTTATGATGAATTCACAACTAGTGATTATCTCTACATGTGCAATTGTTAAGTATTGAAATTGTCCCTAGTCGATGAATTGATAAATACGAACACTATCAATTCTGTTGAGACTAGCATGGGTTATTCTCTAATCAGCTGATTCTCACTGGCTGGTGACATTGGGATGTCCGGAGATAAACATGGATGCTAGTTAAGGGAATTAGTTCATTGGAGTGACTGGTTGTAAAACTTCATATGGTAATCTACATATAGATATGTCAATGAAGTTCTTGCTGCAGCTTAAGTGCGATGTTCCTTTGACTTGCGGTGTTCAAGTCATCTTGGTCATGGAGACTTATACTTTGACATCCTAAGCAAGCATCTCTAAGGAAGTGTGGACCCAGGATGGTTGGGTATAAGTCGAAGCGCCCGAAGATGTTTGAACAACCTACAAAGGATTCACCACTCCTTGCGAGGAGATGTATACCCAAGGCCTATTGTTGGATTGTTACTCGAAGCCTCTGGCCAGAGCATAACATGTTCCGAGTATGAATCTCTAGGAAACATGAGAGTAATTAGAATCCATTAGACGAGAAAGACATTACTTGGGCTTGGTGTGACGTAGTCAGCCTAGTGGGGACTGACACACATAGACCGTATCCTGAACCAAGTGGGTATAAGATGGTGAAGGGAATGAGGCACGATTCATTAGAGCTGTTGAAGGGTTTCAGAATTATTTCTGAGGTCAACCGTTGATCTTTCGATTAATTGGGGATCATGATGTACTACTAGGTGCCACTCATGATCGTTCTATAATTGATGAATTATAGACGGCCAACATAAATCGAAAGCCTATTTAGTCACACGCACTATGAGTAATCCGAGGAATTTAAAACGAGTTGAAAATTGGATTTTTCGATCAAGAGAAATAAGTCGAATCTGAATTTATCAGAGGCGCATCGGAAGCTTAAAATGGCTAAGTCTTTTGAAGGCTTATTGGGCGAATTAAATGAGTTTAATTCGCGAGGAGGCGGCTTGATTTGGCCGGCCAAAGAGGGTCCCCACCCTCTTTGGTTTAGCCGGCCACCACATGGAGGGAAACCAATTTATTTGGTTTAAATTATAAAATAAATCAAGCGCGATTTGTTTTTTAAAATTATGGATAAATAAATATAAAGAAATTTATGTAAATAAATTTATTTTCACGGAAATTGAAATAAACTTTAAATGGTTTATTTTATTTTATAAAATCAATTATGTAGCGACCCGCCTTCTCTACCTTAGACGGACCGTTACTTTGTCTACTTCTTGACTCTAATGCAACGACTAAAATTGCGAAACTTTCTTAAACCTTTTTTTTTTGTATTTAAATCTATCTAAGAATGATATTCTATCTTTAATAGTCGTGCATTTAAATTCATCACCCAAGGTGCTATAATATTACTAGAGCATTATGGAATATGGATGCAACTTTTCTAAGCATATTTAAAGCAATAAAACTTAATTCGAAACTAACCACATCTTGGCACATGCAATAATATTTCTAGAACTTCATAGAATGTAAATCTTACTTTTCTACCGAATTTACAAGCATTTTAAGTACAATTAGGACCTAGTCCAAAAGGGAATAATAATAAGCTCAAGAATAAGTCTAAAACGCAATGTATCCACATGTTAAACTACTCATGCCCTTGCTCATCTAGTGCATTCACAAAAGTATGCATACTAATTGAAATGACATGGAATCTTCATTCTACAAAATTAGCATGTAAAACTATCCGAAGCATGAATGTTTAATAAACCCATAACACAATAACTTGGAATTTGGAAATCTTAAACATGCATTTCAAATAAGCTAAACTGTCTCATCCCAAGGATCTCTCCAAGGTCAGCCACCACACACCCGTCACTCAGCACCGCCTCGTCGCCTTCCTTCAGAATTGCTTGTCTTTACCTTTATCTGCAGTAAGAGGAAATGCAACTAATAAGCATAAAGCTTAGCAAGTACTATCTAGCTCACAAAAATTCGAAATGTGCAGGCATGCTTTTTAAACAATGTGAAATCACATGAGATACTTTTATGCTTAAAAGAAACACTAAAACATGTATAATTCAAAACATGTATACTCAAGCATTAATACATCTTAGCTCACTTTTTCTTGGCTTAGCTTGAAACTTTAGCAATTCTTTAATTTTAAATCTTTCTTTAACTTTTAGAAAACTTCCTTAAATTTTAAAAAACTTTGCTAAAGCATATACTTGAAAATAATAACTCACTTGGATCCACTTAAGACGTAAGTACCATCTTATGCGCGTTCCCTAAAAGGTTGGGGTAGCGAGCCACCAATCCTAATAGAGCAGACCTTGGTCTACCAGGGCCAAGACCTTGGAATTGGACACCTGAATTTCTTTAACGACGCCCTTGGACGCCGGGTACTGGCCTTAGAAAATAAAATACTTACTTTTTCTTATCTTGAATGTCTTGGCATTTTAACGAGCACCTTGTATGCCTAAATCCCTAAGTCTTGACTTTTGGGGATTTCTTAAGGCCTTGGCCTTTTCTTTTCTTATCTTTATCTTCTCTTTTCTTTTCTCATAACTTTTCTTAGCCCCTAACCTCATATAGGGTACTTAATCAAACTTATACATGCATGGATTAAACTAGAGTTACATGCAAAAATCATAACTAAAGGAAAATTGTATTTTTAACTTTCTAACGGGAAAAACTTGTGGAAAACCGCCTCTCACTGCAGGTGAGCAGTACTTACCTTGATATTTTGGACTTACAACCAAGAACGGCGTCGGAGGTTCCGGAGAAACTCGGAGTCTCAGAGATTTCTTCGCGCTCACGCGTTCCTCTCGTCGTGGGGATTCCGAATATCGGAAAATCTCTCGGGGGAGAGCCTTGGCCGGCCACCGGAGGAAAGCCCTAGGCTTGGTGTGGTTGGCGTGCGCACAAGAGAGGAGAGGGATCGGGCGGAACTTGAGATCTCGATGAACCGTTCGCGCCTACGCGTTCCTCTCGTCGAGACGAACGAAACGCTCCGCACTCCTTGGTTCTCCCTTGGCCGGCGCCCCCTTAGAAGAGGAGAGGAGGTGGTGTGTTTTCGCCCAAGAGAGGAGAGAGGGGCGGCGTGAGGGTTTGGGTGAGGAAAATAAAACTTCTCTCCTTAATTATCTATTTATACTTATGGGGGCGAATTCACCTAATTATACCTTATCTATTGTTTCGCTCAATTTATTTCAACAAAATCAACCTAGCGCAGCTGGTCCGCCCATTGTCTCTCAAAGCGTAGGTGAAGGGTTCGATTCCCACCTACGTGATTTTCTGTTTATAACCCTTTTTGCCACTTTCGTTTACGGAAAAATTCTATAAAAATATCCATAAATTTGGAATAAATTCTAAGATATTTCTAAAATTAGTTTCGAGAATTTTCGGGCTCTTTTAATAAATACTAAAGGACTCGAAAATTCCATAAAAATATTCTAAAAATTCCTAAAAATACTAGAATATTTCTAAAATATTTTTAACTAATTTCAAGGACTTTAAGGACTTAAAAGGAAATTTTGGGGCGTTACAATCCCTCATACCTTATAAAAAGTTCGTCCTCGAACTTAGAATAATTCTGGATATCTTTCTCTCATGCTGTCCTCACGTTCCCAAGTAGCCTCCTCATGCTTTTGACTTTGCCAGATGACCTTCACTAGTGGCACCTCTTTGTTTCTTAATCTTTTAACTGCTTTGTCCACTATCTGTGTCGGTCTGCTCTCATAGCTAAGATCTTCTTGGATCTGCACTGACTGAGGCTGAATCACTTGATTGGGATCGTGAATACACTTCTTTAGCATGGAGACATGAAACGTACTGTGGATAGCTGACATATCTTCTGGCAAGTCCAGCTCATAGGCTACCTTCCCAACTCTCTTTATAATCTTGTAGGGCCCTATGTAGCGAGGACTCAGCTTGCCCTTTTTGCCAAATCTCATCACTCCCTTCATAGGGGCGACCTTGAGAAATACTGAATCTCCAACTTGGAATTCAAGTGGCCTACGGCGTGTGTCAGCATAACTTTTCTGTCTACTCTGGGCAGTCTCAATCCTCTGGCGGATCATCTGGATAGCCTGAGTGGTCTCATCTATAAGCTCAGTCTGGCTGCCTAGTCCTGACTCCATCTCTTTCTTCTCACCAGCTTCTTGCCAGCATATGGGTGATCTGCATTTCCTGCCATACAATGCTTCATAAGGTGCCATCTGATAGTGGCCTGATAGCTATTGTTGTAGGCAAACTCAGCTAAGCACAGAAATTTGCACCAACTACCTTTAAAGTCCAACGCACAAGCCCTGAGCATGTCTTCTAAAATCTGATTTACTCTCTCTGTTTGTCCATCTGTCTGGGGATGGAAAGCTGTGCTGAACTGAAGTCTGGTGCCTAGGGCGTCCTGAACACACCTCCAAAAATGGGAGATGAACCGCCCATCTCTGTCAGAAACGATCGACTTCGGAACTCCGTGAAGCCTGATCACTTCTTTCACGTACAGCTGTGCTAACTGCTCTACCGAATGCGATAACTTGATGGCTAGGAAGTGGGCAGACTTGGTCAATCTGTCCACTATCACCCATATTGCATCGTGTCCATGGGTGGTCCTTGGGAGACCTGTGATAAAATCCATGGATATCTCTTCCCACTTCCACTCTGGAATGGGAAGAGGCTGCAGAACTCCTCCTGGTCTCTGGTGTTCTGCTTTGACTCTCTGGCAGGTCAAGCAGGTACTGATATATCTGGCCACGTCTCGCTTGAGTCCAGACCACCAGAACCTTTTCTTTAAATCTTGGTACATCTTGGTAGAACCAGGATGCATAGAGTACGGGGTACTGTGGGCTTCTTCTAAAATATTCTTTCTTAGTTCCTCATCATTGGGGACGCAAAGGCGGTCTCCAAGATAGAGGATGCCGCTGTCTGATACTCGAAACTCTGAATTTTCTGCCTCTTGGATCTCCTGCTTGATCTTCTGGATCTCTGGGTCTTGACTTTGCTTTCTTTGTATATCCACAAGCAGGGTTGACTCTAGAGTCAATGCAGAAAGTTGCCCAATTATTACCTCGACTCCAAAATCCTTTATTTCTTTCTGAAGTGGTAGAGACAGTGATGATAGGGACATCAGTGCTGCACAGGATTTTCTGCTCAGTGCATCTGCCACTTTATTAGCTTTACCTGGGTGGTAGAGGATTTCACAGTCATAATCTTTGACCAACTCTAGCCACCTGCGCTGCCTCATATTCAGATCCTTCTGAGTGAAGAAGTACTTCAAACTCTGATGGTCTGTGAAGATTCTGCACTGCACTCCATACAGGTAGTGTCTCCAGAGCTTCAGTGCGAAAACCACAGCTGCTAGCTCAAGGTCATGAGTAGGGTAATTCTTCTCATAGTCCTTGAGCTGTCTGGAGGCATATGCTATTACTTTACCATCTTGCATGAGGACAGCTCCAAGGCCCATCTTGGATGCATCACTGTAGATGTCAAAGGCCTTGTCACTCTCTGGAACAGTCAGGATGGGAGCACTAGTCAATCTTTTCTTCAGTTCTAGGAAGCTGTGCTCGCATTTATCTGACCACTCAAACTTCTGATTCTTTCTGGTCAGGGCTGTGAGTGGAGAGGCTATTCTGGAAAAGTCCTCCACAAATTTTCTGTAATATCCTGCCAGGCCTAAGAAGCTTCTGATTTCACTGGCATTCTTGGGTCTACACCAGTTGCTGACTGCTTCTATCTTGGCTGGATCAACTTGAATGCCTTCTTTGGATACAATGTGACCTAGGAAGGTCACCTGATCTAGCCAAAACTCACACTTTGAGAATTTTGCATAGAGCTTCTCCTGCTGAAGGATCTGCAGCACTATCCTCAAGTGTGTAGCATGGTCCTCTGGAGTCTGTGAGTATATGAGAATATCATCAATAAATACAATGACGAATTTATCGAGATACTCCCTGAAGATGTGGTTCATCAGCTCCATGAAGACTGCTGGAGCATTGGTTACTCCAAAAGGCATCACTACAAATTCGTAGTGGCCGTATCTTGTCCTGAAGGCCGTCCTGGGGATGTCACTTTCTTTAACCTTTAGCTGATGATACCCAGAACGCAGATCTATCTTCGAGAACACTGTAGCCCCTTTGAGTTGATCAAATAAATCATCTATTCTAGGAAGGGGGTACTTGTTCTTGATGGTTACCTTGTTCAGAGCTCTGTAGTCTATGCACAGACGCATAGACCCATCCTTCTTCTTGACGAAAAGTACAGGAGCTCCCCAGGGTGAATGACTCGGGCGAATGAAGCCCTTGTCTAGTAGCTCCTGGAGTTGCTCTTGTAATTCCTTCAACTCTGCTGGAGACATACGATATGGGGCCTTCGAGACCGGACCGGTACCTGGTACTAGCTCGATCTCGAATTCCACTTCTCTGTTGGGAGGTAGTCCAGGTAGTTCTTCTGGAATACTTCTGGATACTCACAGACTACCCGTACATCCTCCTGCTTGCGTCTTTCTTTGCTTCTATGTCCACTACGTGTGCAAGAAAACCAGCACACCCTTGTTCTAGCATCTGGTGGGCTGCCAAGGCTGAGAGGAATTTCTGAGTCTTCCTCCTTGGGGCTCCTTGAAATTCGAATGGTGGTTCTCCTTCTGGACTGAAAACCACCTTCCTCCGTCGACAGTCCACTGAAGCGCTGTACTTACTGAGGAAATCCATGCCCAGTATGACGTCGAAGTCTTGCATCGCAAGGACTATTAGATCGACATATAGCTCTCGGTCTGAAATCTTGATTGACACAGCCCGGAGCCGCTGGGTGGATTCCATGATTTCCCCTGAAGGGAGAGTTGTCAGGAATCTGGACTCCCAACTCTCTGCAGGCACCTGTAACTTACTAGCAAAAGGTACTGATACGAAAGAATGGGTCGCCCCAGTGTCAAACAGTGTAGTAGCTAAATGCTGAAAAATAACTATTTGACCTGTTACGACCGTGGAGGCGCTGGCAGCTTCTTCCTTCGTGAGGGAAAAGACTCTGGCATTGGTTGAAACTGGTGCTGCTTCCAACCTTCCCTGACTGATCTGAGGTCCCTCCAGTATAGTAGGCATGTAATGTAACTGAGGCTTGCCTCCATACTGTACGGACTGCTGAGGAAGTACCTTAAACTTGTTTGGGCAGTCTTTGGATCTGTGTCCCTCTTGTCCACATGAGTAGCATCCAGTTACACCCAAAAGGCATGCTCCTGGATGGGTCCTCCCACACTTAGGACAAGGTGGATACCTAGCTTGCTTGTTCTCTGGGTTTCCTTTTTGGCTGCCAGGCCACTGCTTCCTTTTGTGGTTCTTGTTCTTCCAGTTCTGGTTATTTGGCTGAGGCTTCTGGCCTCCTGTTGTCTTGTTCTCAATCAGGACTGGCTTCTGCTGTGTTTGTTGTGCCTTGATGCTATTCAGATAGTGCTCTGAGATTAGTGCACTACTGACCAACTCCTCGCTGGTCTGGGGTCGGTGCGTCCCGCTGTTCACGTTGAGTGCTATCTCAGGGTTCAGCATGCGGAGCATCAGTCTGACTCGCTCCTTCTCTGTGCTGACTAGCTCTGGGCAGAGGCGAGCTAGTCTGTTGAACTTCGCGACTGCTTCTCCCACTGGTAGGTTACCTTGTCTGAACTCCATGAAGTCCTCGTAGTGCTTGTTGGTAACCCGCATGTGGAAGAACTCCTCATAGAACTCTTGCTCGAAATCTGTCCAGCTCATCTGGTTGACTATCCTCTTACTCTTGACCCGCTCCCACCACATACGAGCATCTCCAGTTAGGCAGAAGGAGGCACATTTGACCTTCTCGACTTCTGGCCAGTCAAGAAGCTCCATTGTGCTCTCTAAAGTCTTGAACCAAGCCTGGGCATCCCAGGGCTCAGTCGTGCCTGAGAAGCTTTCAGGTTTCAGCCTCTGCCACTGGACGAGGTATGCTTCTTGTCTTCGGTTCACGGCAGGGGTCTCCTGTGTGACTGGTGGAACTTCAGCCACCACTGGAGTTCCACTCCTGCTGTGGGTGGTGTAGGGGGCACTGGGTGCTGATTTGCCATCAGTGTGGCGATGGTCTTCTGTTGCTCTGAAATCTGAGCTTGCATTTGAGCAATGACTGCCATCAGGTTTGGCTGTTCTGTGCCAGGCTCATTGTTATCTTGAACTGGAGTTCTGTTCCCTGCATTAGGAGCTCGGCCTCTTCTTGCCATCTAATAATGCATAAGGGAACAAGAAATCACTACTACATCTCTAGGTATAAACTTGTCTTCTTACTTAGTAACCTAATATCCATTCTAGGGATTAAACATGATTCCGTGATACTAAGGTATTAAACATGCTTCCTTGTTCTATGCACATATGAGTAAGTACTTAAGCATTTCTCTATACTGCAATTAAATAAAGGAGCAATAGAAAAACTGAAACTTAAAACTTTCTTACTTGAAGACGGCAAGGTTGATGCTGATGTGTGTGTGATGCTGGAGAATGGGAACTGCTCTGATACCAACTGTAGCGACCCGCCTTCTCTACCTTAGACGGACCGTTACTTGTCTACTTCTTGACTCTAATGCAACGACTAAAATTGCGGAACTTTCTTAAACTTTTTTTTTGTATTTAAATCTATCTAAGAATGATATTCTAACTTTAATAGTCATGCATTTAAACTCATCACACAAGGTGCTATAATATTACTAGAGCATTATGGAATATGGATGCAACTTTTCTAAGCATATTTAAAGCAATAAAACTTAATTCGAAACTAACCACATCTTGGCACATGCAATAATATTTCTAGAACTTCATAGAATGTAAATCTTACTTTTCTACCGAATTTACAAGCATTTTAAGTACAATTAGGACCTAGTCCAAAAGGGAATAATAATAAGCTCAAGAATAAGTCTAAAACGCAATGTATCCACATGTTAAACTACTCATGCCCTTGCTCATCTAGTGCATTCACAAAAGTATGCATACTAATTGAAATGACATGGAATCTTCATTCTACAAAATTGAGCATGTAAAACTATCCGAAGCATGAATGTTTAATAAACTCCATAACACAATAACTTGGAATTTGGAAATCTTAAACATGCATTTCAAATAAGCTAAACTGTCTCATCCCAAGGATCTCTCCAAGGTCAGCCACCACACACACGTCACTCAGCACCGCCTCGTCGCCTTCCTTCAGAATTGCTTGTCTTTACCTTTATCTGCAGTAAGAGGAAATGCAACTAATAAGCATAAAGCTTAGCAAGTACTATCTAGCTCACAAAAACTCGAAATGTGCAGGCATGCTTTTTAAACAATGTGAAATCACATGAGATACTTTTATGCTTAAAAGAAACACTAAAACATGTATAACTCAAAACATGCATACTCAAGCATTAATACATCTTAGCTCACTTTTTCTTGGCTTAGCTTGAAACTTTAGCAATTCTTTAATTTTAAATCTTTCTTTAACTTTTAGAAAACTTCCTTAAATTTTAGAAAACTTTGCTAAAGCATATACTTGAAAATAATAACTCACTTGGATCCACTTAAGACGTAAGTACCATCTTATGCGCATTCCCTAAAAGGTTGGGGTAGCGAGCCACCAATCCTAATAGAGCAGACCTTGGTCTACCAGGGCCAAGACCTTGGAATTGGACACCTAGATTTCTTTAACGACGCCCTTGGACGCCGGGTACTTGCCTTAGAAAATAAAATACTTACTTTTTCTTATCTTGAATGCCTTGGCATTTTAACGAGCACCTTGTGTGCCCAAATCCCTAAGTCTTGACTTTTGGGAATTTCTTAAGGCCTTGGCCTTTTTTTTCTTATCTTTATCTTCTCTTTTCTTTTCTCATAACTTTTCTTAGCCCCTAACCTCATATAGGGTACTTAATCAAACTTATACAAGCATGGATTAAACTAGAGTTACATGCAAAATCATAAACTAAAGGAAAATTACATTTTTAACTTTCTAACGGGAAAAAACTTACGGAAAACCGCCTCTTACTGCAGGTGAGCAGTACTTACCTTGATATTTTGGACTTACAACCAAGAACGGCGTCGGAGGTTCCGGAGAAACTCGGAGTCTCGGAGATTTCTTCGCGCTCACGCGTTCCTCTCGTCGTGGGGATTCCGAATATCGGAAAATCTCTCGGGGGAGAGCCTTGGCCGGCCACTGGAGGAAAGCCCTAGGCTTGGTGTGGTTGGCGTGCGCACAAGAGAGGAGAGGGATCGGGCGGAACTTGAGATCTCGATGAACCGTTCGCGCCTACGCGTTCCTCTCGTCGAGACGAACGAAACGCTCCGCACTCCTTGGTTCTCCCTTGGCCGGCGCCCCCTTAGAAGAGGAGAGGAGGTGGTGTGTTTTCGCCCAAGAGAGGAGAGAGGGGCGGCGTGAGGGTTTGGGTGAGGAAAATAAAACTTCTCTCCTTAATTATCTATTTATACTTATGGGGGCGAATTCACCTAATTATACCTTATCTATTGTTTCGCTCAATCTATTTCAACAAAATCAAACCAGCGCAGCTTGTCCGCCCATTGTCTCTCACAGCGTAGGTGAAGGGTTCGATTCCCACCTACGTGATTTTCTGTTTATAACCCTTTTTGCCACTTTCGTTTACGAAAAAATTCTATAAAAATATCCATAAATTTGGAATAAATTCTAAGATATTTCTAAAATTAGTTTCGAGAATTTTCGGGCTATCTCTTTTAATAAAATACTAAATGGACTCGGAAAATTCCATAAAAATATTCTAAAAATACTAGAATATTTCTAAAATATTTTTAACTAATTTCAAGGACTTTAAGGACTTAAAAGGGAAATTTTGGGGCGTTACAAATTATGAATTGATTTTTTCATGATAAGAAAATTTATATAATAAATTTACTCCTTTTATGGAAATTAAAATGAAACATGGATTGGTTTATTTTATTTTATAAAATCAATTATGAATTAATTTTTCAATGATAAGAAAAAGTTATACAATAAATTTATTCTTTTTATGGAAATTAAAATGAACCATGGATTGGTTTATTTTATTTTATAAAATCAATTATGAATTGATTTTTCCATAATAAGAAAATTTTATATAATAAATTTCTTCTAAATTTTATTCCATAATAAAAAGGGAGATGTATTTGTTTTATTATAATTTTAGTTATAATAAAACTTGGCATAACGGAATAATTCATAAGAAAATTTATAGGATAAATTTCTTATGAAAATTTATTCCGTTAAAAGGGAGACTTGGCGATGGAGAGGCTACTATATAAAGGAACCAAGGCAAGGCTTGAATTCCAATCAATCAAGAGATAAAGTAGCAAGCTCTCTCCCTCTCTTATTCTCTCCCTCTCTCTCTCTAGGGCCGGCGCCCTCTTTCTCTCTCTAGGGCCGGCGCCCTCTCTCCTCCCCTAGGGCTGGCACACCGCCTAGGGTTGCCGTGAGCCTCCTCCACCAAGAAGGTGCCAAAGAAGAAGAAGAAGCGGGTTGCAACTCCTTCCTTCCAACGAAATCATGATTCCGTTACTTGGTGGTTAGTTTCCATCTCTCTCTCTTGATATTCTAGTTGTGCCTTTAGAGAATCTAGTAGTTCTTGTCGGCACGAAACTCGTGGCTTTGCGAAGTCATCCCAAAGAGAACTCTGCGTGGACGCGAATAGAGGCGAAGCTTTCAAGGGACGCTACGGTTGGATCTCGTCCCTTACTTCGAGTTACGCGAGGTACTAAGAAAATTAATTTATTTTTTTGTTAAATTTTAATTTATGATCATGTCCACACATCATAAGGTTGCATGCTAGATACGTGGTTAAAATAATTTGAGAAATTATTTATGCTAATTCTTCCGCTGTACGTAATTAATTTAAAAATTACGAACCCGTATCCATGTCAACATGCACCCGGTCCCAACAGTGGTATCAGAGCCGGTTAGTGTTCGACATAATCATATAATTGTTTTGCGGAAAACTTTGTCATGATCTCAATTTTGGAAAAATTTCCAATTATGGAAACTTTTCAATTATGATAAATTTTAGATATTGGAATTTCGAAGTTTGGAAATCCTCATGAAATTTCGCAAACATTTGAAATATCCTAGTTTCTAAAATTTTATGATAATTGTGATAACTTCCCATTTTGGAAACTTTCTAATTTTGGAAATTTCCTATTTTGGAAATTTTCCAATTTTAGAAATATGTAAGTTTTCTTTATACCAGAAACTTACAATTATTCTGAAAACCTATTATGAAATCTCGCAATTTTGGGCACTTTCTTTCAAGAAAGTCTAGACAAATTTATGGATATTAATTGACAATTAAATTTGAATTGGTTTTAAATTATTAACAAAATTCTTTATTTTGGATTGAGCCTCGGGGAGCCGTCCAATTTAAAGTTAGTTGTTGTAATTTAATTTCCATTTTGAATAAAATTGTCATGTTTAATTTGGTTACGCCTCGGGGAGCGGACCAAATTGGATTTACGACAAATTTCTTTTCTTTGGGTATCTGAGCCTCGGGGAGCCACCCTTAGAAAACAATTTGTTGTAATTAATTAATCCATGAATAAAATATGTGATCAAATCTTGGAAATTTGATTTAAGAGGTGATGCTCTTACATATTGTTGTCTCCAAAATTAATTAGGAAAATGGTTTCCTATAGAGTTTTCTTAAAAGAGATTTTCATGAAAATAATATGTGGTTGAATTAAGGGAATCTGTCTCTTAATTTAATAAGATTTGATTTAGAGAAATCAAAGTCTTAAACATATTATTTCCGAAATTGATTATGACAATTTAGGAAATTGTTTCCCAAAACAATTCCTTGAATAAAGTATGAAATTAGAATTAGGAAATCCGGTTCCTAATTCAATTAATGAGACTTGATAAATTAAGTCACATACATACTTTATTAAGGAAATCGTTAGTCATGACATAATTATATGTCATGAATGTGCTTAGAAAAGAAAGGATGAGACCCAAAACCCCTTACAAAATATTAAGGCCAACACCTTCCATTAATATGGTTAGAATCGGAGTTTTGTTTCTCGTTTGGGTTGATGGACACATCCATGCCCGGCTTGAACCTCAACATGTTCAAACCATGGAATTAGTTTATGAATAATATAGTTGGAGTCAGAGGTCAATCCTTAGTTTTGGTTGTTGGACACATCCAAGCCTGACTAAACGGTTGAATGAGCTCCAACCATATTAAAACTATTTCTTGATTAATGGGTCAGCCTTAAGCTTGGAGCATCGATTTGTTGTGCCACAGCCAAGGTCGATGTAAAGAGAGGTGCAGTTGGGTGCTATGTATATTGTTGCATACTTGTTAATGAGTTAACAACCCAATGATTTATGCAAAATTCAATTAGTTGATAGCATAAAGTGATAGTTACATATATGTGATATGTAATCGGTATAATTACCTACCTTCATAGCTAAGAATAACTTGATGGCCACAGCCATGGTTGTTCTTATCTATGGTTGGATATCAACCTATTTGGAGATGCTCCTACGATCTCCCGAATTGATAAAAAGGGTTATTCAATTCGAAAAATAAATAAGATTTAATTAATGTATGTTGATGCATTCTTTATCATTCTTCTCACATAAGCTCAATTTGTATTTCTAGGATAATCACTCGATCATGTCTTCTCTGAATTTGCGTTCCAATTTGAACACCAATAAACTAACTGGGCCAAACATCATGGACTGGCTTCGAAACCTGAGGATAGTCCTCAAGGCAGATAAGCTTGCTTATGTCCTTGAAGATCAACTTCCTAGCCGTCTTCCTGAAGATGCAACTCCAGACCAGTTTCCTGAGTTGCTCAACCTGCTGAAGACTGTATAGCCTTCTGTGAAGCAGGATCAGAAGACGGTACTGTTAGTTGGGTCCTCGAAGAAAGGTTCTAAGAGGAAAGCCAAAGAACAGAATAAGGGAAAGAAGGAAAAGGCCAAAAAGCCTGAAAATACCCTAAAAGACACTTGCCATCACTGAGGCAAGGAGGGTCACTGGCGAAGAAACTGCAAGGTTTATCTTGAGTTCTTGAAGAAGAAGGCATCCGATGCCCCATCCTCTTCAAGTATCTTCGTTATTGAATGTCATTCTATTTCCTCAAACACCTGGGTACTTGATACTGGGTATAGCTCACATATATGTAATGACATACAGGGGCTAAGGAATAGAAGAAGACACGTCAAGGGAGAAGCGAATTTGCGAGTTGAAAACGCAGCAAAGATTGCTGCTGTTGCCATCGGAACATATTTGCTAAAGCTCCCTACAGGGCATGTCTTAGAATTGGATAATTGTTATTTTGTTCCTTCGTTAATAAAGAACATTGTATCTATTTCATGTTTGAATGAAAACGGTTATCATTTAACTTTTAGTAACAATTATTGTTACATAACTTTAAATGGCGTTCTTTATGGGACTGGAACTTTGTGCAATGGTATCTACACGTTAGATTTATCCGGTGACGTTTTCAATATCAAAGTTAGCAACAAACATGCTAGAATAGATAATCGAATAGACTCCTACACATGGCATTGTCGTCTTGGCCATGTAAGTAAGAAATGCATGACCGAATTACACCGATGTGGAATTCTGGAATCATTTGAACCCGGGTCATTTGATACATGCGAATCGTGCTTAAAAGGCAAGATGACCAAATTATCCTTTTCCGGAAAGGGTAATCCAGTGGGAGAATTGCTTGGTCTAATACATACTGATGTATGTGGACCAATGTCAACTCTTGCACAAGGAGGCTATAGCTACTTCATCACCTTTATCGATGATAACTCACGATTCGTGTATGTGTTCTTGATGAAACACAAATCTGAAGCTTTTGAGAAATTCAAAGAGTTCAGAAATGAAGTAGAGAAACAGCTTGGCAAAAGTATTAAGATACTTCGATCCGATGGGGGTGGTGAATACTTAAGTCAAGAGTTTCAAGATTATCTTAGGGACAATGGGATATTGTCCCAATAGACTCCGCCGTATACACCACAGCATAATGGTGTATCTGAGAGGCGCAACCGAATCTTGATGGACATGGTTAGGTCGATGATGAATCATGCAACTCTTCCAAAATCCTTTTGGGGCTATGCACTTAAGACAGCTGTTTACTTGCTAAATAGAGTCCCGACCAAGGTAGTCTCTACTACTCCATATGAGATGTGAAATACTAAGAAACCTCACTTAACTCACCTTAAGATATGGGGTTGTCCTGCTTATGTGAAGCGGACTGTATCAGACAAATTAGATGCTAAGTCTGATAAATGTCTATTTATTGGATACCCTAAGGAAACAAAGGGTTACCAATTCTATCATCCCTTGGAACAAAAGGTGTTTGTTTCAAGGCATGCTGTATTTCTGGAAAAAGAATTTCTTTTACAAGAAAACAGTGGGAGTGGCATTGAACTTGATGAAGTTCAAGAAACTCCAATAGACATTACAGAGACACCTAGTCTAGACCCACAACCAATAACTCATAATGATGAGCTATCAGTTGAACCTAAAACAACACCACCTCTTCGTAGGTCTGATAGGACACGCAATATTCCAGAGAGATACGGATTTCTCATAAGTGAATCGAACGACGTGTTACTCATAAGCGATGACGAACCTATCAGTTATGAAGATGTTCTGAAAAGTTCAGAAAGGGTCAAATGGCTTGAAGCCATGAAGTCGGAAATGGATTCCATGTACGAAAATCAAGTATGGGACTTGGTTAACCCACCTGAAGGGATTAAGCCCATAGGGTGCAAGTGGGTTTTCAAGAAGAAAACCGACATGGAAGGTAATGTTGTTACCTTTAAGGCTAGATTAGTGCAAGGTATCGTCAAAAAGGAATGATATCGCCAGTAGCATGCAAACATTGAGCTGAAGCATTATGATTATGACAATGGATGTGAAAACCTTTGGCCTTGAGGATGTATACATGATACAACCTGAAGGTTTCACATCGGTTGATAAAACCAAAGTATGCAAGCTTCGACGATCCATATATGGACTGAAGCAAGCATCCAGGAGCTGGAACATCCGTTTTGATGAGACAATCAAAGAGTTTGATTTCTCACAAAATCCTGACGAACCTTGTGTGTACAAAAGGGTTAGTGGGAGTGCAGTCATATTCCTAGTATTATATGTTGATGACATATTACTTATAGGAAACGATATATCAGTCTTACAGACAGTTAAAATCTGGTTGTCCAAAACTTTCTCCATGAAAGACCTAGGAGAAGCAACCTATATCCTTGGGATTAGAATCTATAGAGATAGATCAAAACGGTTGCTTGGTCTTTCACAGTCTACATATATAGACTGAGTGCTAAAAAGGTTTAGCATGTCAAAATCCAAGAAAGGTTACCTTCCCATCAGGCATGGGATCAACCTTTCAAAGTCTATGTGTCCGCGCACAGAAGACGAGAGGATTTGCATGAATAAGATTCCTTATGCATCCGCGATAGAATCTATCATGTATGCTATGTTATGTACAAGGCCCGATGTATCGTATGCTTTGAGCGTCACAAGCAGATACCAGTCGGATCCAGGAATGGATCATTGGGCGGCTGTCAAGACAATCCTTAAGTACTTAAGAAGAACTAAGGATGTGTTCCTAATATATGGAGAAGGAGATATGGTAATATGTGGGTATACAGATGCCAGTTTCCACACTGATAAGGATGACTCTAAATCTCAGTCTGGATACGTATTTACTTTGAATGGAGGCGCAATAAGTTGGAAGAGTTCCAAACAAGACACCGTAGCGGATTCTACCACGGAAGCAGTCTGGATCAAGAAGTTTGTCTCAAAACTTGGTGAGGTTCCAACCATTGATGAAGCAATACCGGTTCATTGCGACAACAATGGAGCTATTGCACAAGCAAAGGAACCAAGGTCTCATCAGCGATCCAAACACGTGCTTCGCCGCTATCATCTGATCAGAGAGATTATAAGTAGGAATGATATACAAATTGAGAAAATTCCCACTGAAAGGAATTTAGTAGATCCTTTAACTAAGGCATTGCCTCAAAGCAAGTTTGAGGGTCATGTGAGAGCCTGTGGGATTGGATACCGTAGCGATTGGCATTAGGCCAAGTGGGAGTTTGTTAGTAATATGAGAAAAGTGTCCTAAGGCAATCACCTTATGATTGTAATCATTTACTTTAATAAATGAAAATTCACTATTTGAGTATACATGTTCATGTATTTGATTGAGATCTTGAACTCATTTACTGAATGCCCGCAATACAATTCACAGCATGAGAGAATTTGTGATGAATTCACAACTAGTGATTATCTCTACATGTGCAATTGTGAAGTATTGAAATTGTCCCTAGTCGATGAATTGATAAATACGGACACTATCAATTCTGTTGAGACTAGCATGGGTTATTCTCTAATCAGTTGATTCTCACTGGCTGGTGACATTGGGATGTCCGGAGATAAACATCGATGCTAGTTAAGGGAACTAGTTCATTGGAGTGACTGGCTGTAAAACTGCATATGGTAATCTTTATATAGATATGTCAATGAAGTTCTTGCTGCAGCTTAAGTGCGATGTTCCTTTGACTTGCGGTGTTCAAGTCATCTTGGTCATGGAGACTTATACTTTGACATCGTAAGCAAGCATCTCTAAGGAGGTGTGGACCCAGGATGGTTGGGTATAAGCCAAAGTGCCCGAAGATGTTTGAACAGCCTACAAAGGATTCACCACTCCTTGCGATGAGATGTATACCCAAGGCCTATCGTTGGTGTAACACCCCAAATTTGTCAATGTAAAAGCATGACAATGTATGAAAATGGTTATAATGAAATGATATAAATTTCATGCAATCGCATGTTATGAAATGTCATGAATACATGAAATATTATATTCATGAAATATTATTATCATGAAAAGTTATGTGAATAATATTTATAAAATATTATGTAAATAATGTTATGAATTCAGGAAAAATATTAGAAAATATTATGAATTCATAAACATGAAATATTATGAAATTTCATGATGGACTTGGCTTAATGGGCTTTGATATGGATTAGTGCAAAAGGTGATAAAAAGGAGGGAGCAAGGATTGAACCTTGAACCTCCTAGTTGCACTCTCCATGTCTTAACCACTACACCAAGCATTGTTTCTTGTTGAGAGGATGAGAGACATGCTTGTTAAGTGTGTAAGAGTGAAGAGACATGTCTTTTCATGGAGAAGTATAAATAAAGGAAGTTGGAATAACTTCCTCTTCCTTTGATCTTCTTCCTCACTCTTCCAAAACCGAAAACTCACTCTTCCCTTTCCTTCTCATTTTCGAAAACATACTCTAGAGATAACCCTAGGGCAATTTCAAGAAGGAAAGTCAAGGTGCCATTGCCATCTACTAAGTCCAAGGAGTCCTAGAGGAAGTTGGAAGAAGAGGATCTTCACATACCCTCCAAGTGTAGGGTACCCTACGGTTTAAAGAAATTCCAGCGTAAGGATGTAAGTATCCCCTCGCCTGCAGTATAATGGTTATGTGTGATCCTTGTTATTTTTCTTGTACAAAATTTAGGGCTTTTCACCTTTGAAAGTTTCGGCCCCCTCTTGAATGGAGGCCTTGGACACTTTTTATTACATGGAAAGATTCCTTGAAATTTAGGGTATGCTTATATGTTGTTTCTCTTCATGTTGTAATACCAAAAATTGGGATTTGCACCCTTATAAGTTTCGGCCAAGCATGATAGAAATTAGGGTTTGGGGATTTTATGATTTTCTATAATGGATTCATGCTTAGGAATGTAGATCAAGTGTTTGAATATATGTTTGTATGAATATTTGATACTCCTACCCTATGAAACTAGGGTTAGGGTTTAGATGGGTTTCGGCCAAGACCTAGGAATTAGGGTTAGTGGATGCTAACCCCACTTTGAGGGTTAAACCATGTTTAAATTGTTAACATGAAATATACTAGAGGTGTTTGTAAGAATGTTTGAAGGAATGCTTGATTGGAAAACCAAACTCCTTTACTTGTGAGTTTCGGCCAACCCTAGTTCTAGAGTTGAGAAGTACCTAATGAGACCATGAAGCATGCTACTACATATGTGATGTGTATATAAATTATATGACCTATCTTATTAGGTATGAAAGCATGCCATATAGCCCATGGGGCACCTTGATGATATGAACATGATGTGTTTGATAATATGCTTAAAAAGGGTTACTCTATTGAAACTGGGATCAAGAGCACCCGAATGTGTGGTGTGTCCCTAGGGGATCAAGAGCACCCGAATGTGTGGTGTGTCCCTTTGAGAAGTGATTAAGAGTACCTTTAGGCATATACCTATATGAGTAATTGAATGATAAATTACTTTACTTTGAAAGTTGTGTACCCGACTCGGAAGGGGGTCGTTAAACAAATCCAATGTGCATGTTAACTGAAGGTCATGGCATTGGTAGGACGGAAGGGTCCTGCTCTATTTAGATTGGTGGCTCGCTACCCCAATTTATTAGGGAACGCGCATGATGTGGTACTACAACTGGGCCCTGGAGATATTGTATTTTCAAGTACTTACCATTATGGAACTGCTTTTGAAAAACATATTATTTTCTCATTGAGAGATAATCTTGTTCGGTAAAGTACTTAGAGATATTTGATGTGATGTTTATGATGCTTGATGAGATGCTTATGATGCTGATAATCTTGTTCTATCTTGATTACTGAGTACATGATATGATGTATCGATATGGTTTTGCGAGTAGGCCCGGATTCTTACTAAGCATGTTTTGCTTACTAGTTCCTGTTATTTTTCTTATGCTGCAGATAGCGGTAAGAAATACTCGAACTAAAGGAAGAGGCAGAGGGAAGGCTGGAGGATGTGTGTGGTGATGGCTCGGGAAAGAACGAAAGATTCTATCTACCTTGTTTTGTCTAGAATCTAAACTGCTTCCAATAATTACTATTGAAATTGTATTGCTATACTCTGAATGGGTGATGATCATGACTACTCTACTGTGATTGAGTTAGTGATATGGAACCTATGTTATGCTTGATAATACTATCATTAATGTTTAAGTGTTGTAGAATGCATGCTAAGGAAAATACTAGGTAATTACTATTTTCTGTTTCTTATGAATGCTTCCTTTGCATGTATCTAAGACTAGATAACTCTTGCTATATTCCTATGTTTTATCTTGTTCAAACCATGTTTATTCCATGCTATAGTGTGTTACATGATCTTCCTACTAGGTTGTAAATGCATGTAGATATAAAAGAAATGAAAAACCATGCTTGGTGAATTAGTCTTCAATGCCTACTACATTTCTTGTATGTAACTGTTTTGTTTGGATATACATGCTTAACATGATTGTATGATATGAGTGAATGGACCCGTAACCCCGCCTTTAGGGTAGATATAAGGTCGGGCGTTACAGTTGGATTGTTACTCGAAGCCTCTGGCCAGAGCATAACATGTTCCGAGTATGAATTTCTAGGAAACATGAGAGTAATTAGAATCCATTGGACGAGAAAGACATTACTTGGGCTAGGTGTGACGTAGTCAGCCTAGTGGGGACTGACACACATAGACTGTATCCTGAACCAAGTGGGTATAAGATGGTGAAGGGAATGAGGCACGATTCATTAGAGCTGCTGAAGGGTTTCAGAATTATTTCTGAGGTCAACAGTTGATCTTTCGATTAATTGGGGATCATGATGTACTACTAGGTGCCACTCATGATCGTTCTATAATTGATGAATTATAGACGACCAACATAAATCGAAAGCCTATTTAGTCACACGCACTACGAGTAATCCGAGGAATTTAAAATGAGTTGAAAATTAGATTTTCCGATCAAGAGAAATAAGTCAAATCTGAATTTATCAGAGGCGCATCGGAAGCTTAAAATGGCTAAGTCTTTTGAAGGGTTATTGGGCGAACTAAATGAGTTTAATTCGCGAGGAGGCGGGTTGGTTTGGCCGGCCAAAGAGGGTCCCCACCCTCTTTGGTTTGGCCGGCCACCACATGGAGGGAAACCAATTTATTTGGTTTAAATTATAAAATAAATCAAGCGCGATTTGTTTTATAAAATTATGGATAAATAAATATAAAGAAATTTATGTAAATAAATTTATTTTCATGAAAATTAAAATAATCCTTAAATGGTTTATTTTATTTTATAAAATCAATTATGAATTGATTTTTCCATGATAAGAAAATTTATATAATAAATTTATTCCTTTTATGAAAATTAAAATGAACCATGGATTGGTTTATTTTATTTTATAAAATCAATTATGAATTGATTTTTACATGATAAGAAAAATTTATACAATAAATTTATTCTTTTTATGGAAATTAAAATGAACCATGGATGGGTTTATTTTATTTTATAAAATCAATTATGAATTGATTTTTCCATAATAGGAAAAATTTATATAATAAATTTCTTGTAAATTTTATTCCATAATAAAAAGGGAGATGTATTTGTTTTATTATAAATTTAGTTATAATAAAACTTGGCATAACGGAATAATTCATAAGAAAATTTATAGGATAAATTTCTTATGAAAATTTATTCCGTTAAAAGGGAGACTTGGCGATGGAGAGGCTACTATATAAAGGAACCAAGGCAAGGCATGAATTCCAATCAATCAAGAGATAAAGTAGCAAGCTCTCTCCCTCTCTTAGTCTCTCCCTCTCTCTCTCTAGTGCCGGCGCCCTCTTTCTCTCTCTAGGGCCGGTGCCCTCTCTCCTCCCCTAGGGCCGGCACACCGCCTAGGGTTGCCGTGAGCCTCCTCCACCAAGAAGGTGCCAAAGAAGAAGAAGAAGCGGATCGCAACTCCTTCCTTCCAAAGGAATCTTGATTCCGTTACTTGGTGGTTAGTTTCCATCTCTCTCTCTTGATCTTCTAGTTGTGCCTTTGGAGAATCTAGTAGTTCTTGTCGGCACGAAACTCGTGGCTTTGCGAAGTCATCCCAAAGAGAACTCGGCGTGGACGCGAATAGAGGCGAAGCTTCCAAGGGACGCTACGGTTGGATCTCGTCCCTTACTTCAAGTTACTCGAGGTACTAAGTAAATTAGTTTACTTTTCTGCAAAATTTTAATTTATGATCATGTCCACACATCATAAGGTTGCATTCTAGATACGTGGTTAAAATAATTTGAGAAATTATTTATGCTAATTCTTCCGCTGCACGTAATTAATTTAAAAATTACGAACCCGTATCCATGTCAACATGCACCCGGTCCCAACATAGGGCTCAAATAGTGAAGACGCGGGCGTTTTCGTTTTCGCGCTTGCCCACTCGCTGTTGTGTATTACCATGTAAGCAACACAGATAGACAACGGTTATTTAAAACCTGTTGTCGTAACCAACCAAATAGACATCAGTTTTTAAAAAACCGTTGTCTTTGACATGCATAAGACAACGATTTTTTAACAACCGTTGTCTTTTTCCGTAAAAATTTTTTCAACAACAACAGTTTTTGAAAAAACCATTGTTAAATAAAAAAAGACAACGGTTTTTTTAAAAACTGTTGTCTATCGGGTGTTGTTGAATCCAAAATTTCTTGTATTGTCAATTGATTACCCAATCGATTCACTCATTCCTTAATCGATTACCCAATCAATTAAAAAGGCTTCTGTTCGTGAGAAACCAACCTCAATCGATTGTGTTAGTGAGAGCCCTAGAGCCAATCATGTGATGGTTGTTGTATGGACTCATTGTATCATATTTCATATATATATATATAAAGGCATCTAATTATGATTATTATACTTACTTGTATTGGTGCCAAATAACTAAGTGTAATAACGTCCTTGGTAGTAGGTTCATATCTATATCAATCGATTGGTTGAATCGATAGTGAGATGATATAGAGAACACTACTCTTAATTATTCCTAGTCAAGTATTAACATTCAGGGACAATGTTAATGCATAGAGACTAGCATGTAGGTCAACACGATGACTTGATCTCACAAGTCATGGATATGAGATATCAAGTTGACATATGAGTATGCATTGGAGAATGTATACTGAATGACCCACCATGAGAAAGTATCATGGATCGTTATATGAGTGTCATATACTTTCTCATGTGACTATTAGTATGACTATTAGTCCTTAGACCTGAAGTCACCATAGTTCCCTACATAAGGAGTTATGTACTTTGGTTTCGTCAAACGTCACCCGTAACTGGGTGGACTATAAAGGTGATTACAGGGTATGTAACAAATTATGCGGAGCGATGTGAGTGATGTAGATGGGATCTATCCCTCCTATATGACGGGAGAGATATCATAGTCTTGATAGAGTGAGATCACTAAGTGCATGGCCATGCCCAAATAAGGCAATATAAGATATTGAACTTATTTGATTATAGTGAGTCTACTTGGAGTTCAAGACACATAGATTGATTGGAGGATGACACGGTCTATGCTTCATAGAAGATCAATCTAGATATCGACGATAGAAGGACATTGTCACATATTATGAAAGTCATAATTAGTAGTCACATTGGTGATATTGGGATCTCAACATTCTTGTAACTTGGGTAGCAATGATGTGTTGCTAGATACCGCTCATTGCTTATGTTTCTAAGAGGTTAGAAGCATTGCCAACGTTACAAGAACCTATAGGGTCACACCGCAAAGAACAATAGATGGAGAAAAAATGAAGTCAAGTTTGACTTGGCTAAATATGGAAAGTCCATAAAAGGCAAGTTTGACTTGACCCAAATCCAAATCAAGTTTGACTTAACTTGGTTCCACTTCAAGTTAGACTTGACATGGGAGAAGAAATGGAGTCAAGTTTTGACTTGACTAAATATGGAAAGTCCATAAAAGGCAGTTTGACTTGACCCAAATCCACCTCAAGTTAGACTTGACTTAATGCCACATCATGGTGATGAATTGGCATGGAGCCAACCATTGATGATGCTCCACATCATCAAGAGCATTAAGTGTGGATGCCACCTCATCAAGGAAGATTAATGGTCAAGTTTGACTTGACCAAAAGGCCACCTCACCTTGACTTGACCAAGTGATGACTTGGCTTGGTATTTGACCAATGATGATGCTCCACATCATCTCCAAAGGTTGTAACCCCCCATTTGAATTTGAATTCAAATTAAAAGGGGGTTATGGCAGGCCACTTAATGGCCATTAATGGCCATTATGTGGCCGGCCACAATGAGAGAAAAAACCAAGTGTTGGTTCCAATTTTTTTTTTTTGTGTGTCTTCTCTTCTTCCTCCTCCAAGTGTTGGTGCTCTTGTTCTTCTTCTCCTCTTGGCCGAACCCTTGAAAGGTGCTAGCACACCTAAAGGGTTTCCTCCATCCACTTTGTTCGCGTGGATACTTCTAGAGGGACGGCACTTGACGTCCTAGAGATCCGACATCCAAAAGGAGCAAGCGGGATTAAGCGGGGCACACACCAAAGGTAAAATGGTTTATCCCTCGTTAGATCTAGGAGTAGATCGAGTTTTGAGCATGAAAATGAATACGTGATTTTTGTTTCGGAATTTTTCTTCACACGAGATCCATGGCTTTGGGTTCTCGGGGTTTCCGCGATGCGAAAAGGCGGTTTTCACGACGCGAAAAGGCGGATTTCGCGGCCCAAAAAACCCAACAGTTTATGTAATTTGTCTTGTATATTTTATTTTTGCTTATATGTATGTGATGCATGTTAGTATAGAATAGAATATACATGAGTGTATGTGATGCACATGCAATGTGGGAACCACATCTTGATGTGCACCTAATACACATTTAGGTTAAATTAGATTTAATAAATACCTAAATACGATGCACATCATCGATTAGATTAGATCTAAATCGAAATCAACTCGTATATGCCTAACGAGCCTTGATACCCATCACTACCACGATCATATGCGATTGTTGAATCTGCCAAAGCAGAGCAATGCATTTAATCGTGGTGGGATGCGGAGGGACAACCTTGGTCCCGCCTATCACGCTTGGGTTAGATTGAGCTCAATTAGATTGAGTAACTAGTTAGCTCAATTGGATCGAGCCTAACTATAGGCATACTCCAATAGTTGGAAAGGTAGGACAAGATCGTATTTATCAATAGTCTTGGGCGATTTAGCCCAAAGCTAACTCAAGATTATTCATAAATATTAATTCTTGATCCTATAAACAAGAGTTTGCATAGAGATGTAATTGGTAATTAGTACCTACCGATCATACTAAGTCTTGGGCGATTTAGCCAAAAGCTAACTCAAGGCGTAGTATGATGTGGATCTTGACCTACGAGAATTATAGTTAGTTGGTGTGGATCTAGTAGTGTGGTTTTACCACATCTATGACTCGATTCTACCAAAGCCCTATAATTCAGTGGGAGCATCATTTAATTAAAGGCCTAGTTAAATGATAAATAAAATATGATACAATGGTGGATATTTATTTTCTGCATTTTATGTTGTAGATTACCATGTCAAACACGAACACTCTCTCTCTACGATCTGTTCTTGAGAAGGACAAGCTCCTAGGAGCTAATTTCCTGGACTGGTACAGGAATCTGAGGATAGTCCTCACGCAGGAACGTAAGCTGTACGTTCTGGAGCAAGCAGTTCCTGATGCACCACCAGCCTCTGCCGCTCGTAGTGTTAGAGATGCTCATCAGAAGCATCTAGATGACGCGTTAGAC
>JAGFNQ010000805.1:181473-203624 GCA_024364735.1 Boesenbergia rotunda | reverse complement strand
GATAGAGTTTTGACTAGTCAGAGGATAGAGACACGACTGGATCGCTGAGTTGGGAGTGCCCTTATAGGCACTCGGGCGCCTGAGTGGTTATATAAAAGGGGTTTCAAACCACAGCTTTCAACATTAGTTTTTTACATCATTTGTGCTTAAGTGTGCTGCTCTGAAGCGATCTAGAAACACCGAAATGCTACTCCGACAATGACGCACTCTCTTTCCATTTCAGCTACAAGTTATTGGTATACTTTACTATTTCTTTTGTGCTCAGAATTTCATATTTATAACATTCTTTTGCGAACTTATAGAATTGTCCAACGTAAACAGGCAAGGACCGTGAGCCTTAGAGTAGGAGTTGTTACAGACTCCAAACCAAGTAAAAACAAATGTTAGCATTGGTTTTTGACTTGTGTTTATTCTTTCCGCTACGTATACTTTTTACTAAATCCGAAAAAATTTCGAATCGATATTCACCCCCTCCCCTCCCTCCACTATCGATCTCACCGATCCCACAATTTAGTCCCTTATTATCTTATATCACAAGGACTTAGATTAGAATTTATTCTAGAGAATATATATAAGAGTTAGTCTATTTGAAAATGTATATACAAGCCTGTGTCCAACTTGCAAGCATTAAAGCATATTGATCCTCTTATGAGATAATAATAATAATAATCTCCAGTCTAAGTCAAATGACAAATTGAACACGTCTAACATGAGAACTAATGGCGTTGAGCATCCTAGGGTGAACACGTATCACAAGGAAGCTACGTGTCAAGGCCTATTGAACTTGAAGGTCGTGGTCAAGCTCCCGAGATCAACTCGAGAAGGTGGACACCCGGGGTCAGGCTGAGCCTTAGGCTCCCGAAACCAACTCGGGAGGATAGACGCCCGAGGCCGGGCCGAGCCTTAGGCTCCCGAGACCACCTCAGAAGGATAGGCACCCGAGGCCATCTGGGGAGGAAACACCCTGAGACCAACTCGGAGAGCAATCACCTGGGGTCGGGCCGAGCATTAGGCTCCCGAAACCACCTCGAGAACATAGACACCCGAGTCTATCCCGGGATGAAACACCCCAAGACCAACTCGGGAGAGCGGAGCCTGAAGATCAACATATCAAATAGCTCTACTTCAAATAACCGTTCCCCTTTCCCGATCAGAAAAGTCGTCGGGTATTTATTGTTCGCTACACGGGACAATTAAGGCCTTAATTATAGCTATGGCCATTACCTAAAAGTTATCATCTAACCGACGAGTACGGAACACGAAGGAGAATGTGGAGACACGTGTGACCCAATCCTCAGATATATAAAGTGCTTCGTCACATAGGTAAAGGGGGTAGGTTCTCTAGACTAAGACAATTCATCTTCCTCATTGTCCTTCCGCAAGTATTGAAGGTTCTGACTTGAGCATCAGAGTGGCCTTCACCGGAAAACCTCCAGCGTGTTCCCTTTAATGCTCGTGTTGAACTTGCAGGGGGGATCTACTTCTCATTGTCTTCGTCCTCATGGGTTGCACTCTGGTTACTCGCCGTCCACATCGATTCCTTTCGGAACAAGTTTGGCATCGTCTGTGGGAAACTCTAAATCAAAGCACCAGAAGGAGCACAGTGATGGTAAATCCAGAGGGACAACCCATTTGTTGGTTTGTGCCTAAGGGATGCCGGGTCGCGCATGGGAAATCTCTCCATGTCCACGTATTATAATTTTAATCCGAATGGAGACCTATTTTCCAAAACGGTCGTCTCATCATCGTACTAATTGATTCGAGTTACAACTTGACCAAACTTGTTGTTCAAGATTTTTAACTCGCCTAACTAATTAGTCGCGGAATAGACGACGAGCGGATCATCGATTTTTGTGTTTATCATCGGGGTTCAAGATAATTAACCATCATAATTAATTAACAAATAATTAATAACAAGATAATTAATTATCAACACATGAAATGATAGATCAAAGTAAAAGGAGCCAAAGAGAAGGTTATGTCTTTCCTTTTACATCGTGATCTTCTACTGTATGACCATCCCCTCTTGGATATCATGTGGGCGACGATCTACCAAGAACCGAAGTCACCAAGTTCTTCCAATACAACCTTCTTCAACCCACTGAAACCCTAGAGCTAGGGTCACCGCCGGCTAACCTTCCCTTCTCCTCCCTTGCGCCGCCGGCCAATCCAAGAGCTCCAAGGTGCGTCAGCCACAAGGTAATAGAGGAGAGGAAGCAAAGGAAGATGAAGAAGTAGAAGAAGAAGAGTCTTCTCTCTTCCCAAAACCCGCTGACCCTCTCCTTTTCTTCCTCATCGCCGGTGCAGCAAGAAGGCCCTCCTTGCCGCCGACCACCCTCATTTCCTCTCCTTTGTCATGCTCGTACAAGAGAGGGAGAAGAGAGGAAGAGAAAAAGAAGAAGAACAAGTCTTCTCCCCTTCCCAACCGAAAGCTTCCTTCTCCCTATCAACCGGCGTCGCCCAACCCTAGCAGAGAGGGAGAGGAAGAAAGAATAGGAGAGAGAGACCCAGGGTTTGTTGTGTGTTGGATTGCCTTGGTTTCATGACATCATGGGGTATTGATAGGGCTACAATAGGGACCATGAGGAGGAGTTGGATCTTGGCCACCTAATGGATCAAGGCTCGATCCATTAATGAAGATGCATTTCACTAAAGGATCCTCATTGAACTACCTCACCAACCCCTATATTTAAATATGGGCTCCACCTATTATAAGTACAAGTATCTCCCCGTGTTTAAGATATCGAATGCCCATTGATTAATTTAAATTTCTGACAATTTTAATTAATCAACATCTAACTCCTTGATTAGTACCACTCATCCTTATCATCATGTCGGACCTAGTCCACCTGTAGGATTTAACATGATGAACTTTATGAGCTCATCAAGGGGGCATCATCAACCCGACTTACCAGGACACGGTTTTCGTCTATAATCAACGGCACACCATGCAAATAATATTATTTCCCATCTTACCAGGCCTATTGATTTAACCGAATAAATCTCGCCCATTGGTAAATCAAAGAAATAAATATTAAGTACATGTGCTTGTTTTTATATCAGGATTCGGAGCATGTACTCCATAAGAACCAAGGTTTGATTCAATAATAAAGTTAGTATAAATTAAATCACCTCTATGTCGGTCATGCTCAATACACACAAAGTGCACTAGTGTAATTATTTGGTCAAGATAAACTAACACCAAATTACACTACAACCATCCCGATGGTTTGCCCAAATCCATCTCGGTTGTGAGCCTCTACTTATACTCTACAAGGAAATGATAACATGATCTTCTATGCGACACCACACACCATGTTATATACAATGTAAAGTATCAGACAATATACACATATTAATATAAACATGCAAACAGTGATCTTGTGATTATCTTTCAAAATTTAGATGTCTTATATAAAAGCAAGACTTTTAGTATACATCCTAACAATCTCCCACTTATACTAAAAGACTCTGTTGTCCTCACAATTCCATATATCTGACTCTCATATCCTCCACATGCCTATCAAAAGCTCTCGCTGGAAGAACCTTAGTGAAAGGATCCGCCAGGTTGTCCTCCGATGCAATCTTGACGACAACAACTTCTCCTCGCTTTACGATCTCTCGTATAAGGTGGTACTTGCGCTCTATGTGTTTACTCGCCTTATGGGCTCGTGGTTCCTTCAAGTTTGCAACTGCACCACTATTATCACAATAAATTGTGATAGCTTTGAGCAAACCAGGAATCACATCCAAGTCCATCATGAAGTTCCTGAGCCATAGAACTTCCTTGGCCGCCTCTGAGGCCACCACGTACTTAGCTTCCATGGTGGAGTCCGCCACGCATTTTTGCTTAACACTCCTCCATACTATGACTCCACATCCTAAAGTAAATATATACCCTGAGGTAGACTTACTTTTGTCCCTATCTAATTAGAAGTCTGAATCCATATAACCCACAGGGAGTAATTGGTCTACCTGGTAAACCAGCATATAATCCCTAGTCCTTCTCAAGTACTTCAGTATATGTTTTACCATAGTCCGATGTCCTTGTCCAGGGTTACTCTGATATCTGCTAACCATGCCCATGACAAAGTAGATATCCGGTCTCGTACACGACATAGCATACATGAGGCTTCCTACAGCCGACGCATAAGGAACCTTCTTCGTCTCCTCTCTCTCCTTTGATGTTTTAGGACACATCTCCTTAGATAGAGGGACTCCATGCCTGAAAGGTACGAAACCTTTCTTGGAGTTTTCCATGCTAAAACGAGCTAGGACAGTGTCTATGTATGAAGCTTGGGATAAACATAATATCCTTTTTTGGCGATCCCTTATAACCTTGATTCCAAGGATCTGTCCCGCTTCTCCCAAGTCCTTCATATCAAACTGTTTGGACAACCATATCTTTACATTTGATAATACTTTGCTATTGTTGTCAATGAGTAAAATATCATCTACGTATAGTACAAGAAATACCATTATGTTTCCGTCACATCTCTTATATACACAAGACTCATCCAGACTTTGAATAAATCCATATGACTGGTTACCTCATCAAAGTAGATGTTCTAGGATTGTGAAGCTTGCTTCAATCCATAAATGGACAGATTAAGCTTACACACAAGATGCTCTTTGAACTTCGCAATGAATCCCTCTAGTTGCTTCATATAGATGGTCTCCTTAAGACTTCCATTAAGGAAAGCTGTCTTGACGTCCATTTGCCTTACCTCATAATCCATATGAGCGGCAATAGATAAGAGAATCCAGATACACTTAAGCATGACTACCGGCGAAAAGGTTTCCTCATAATCGATACCTTCTTTCTGAGTATACCCTTTCGCAACAAGCCTAGCTTTGAAGGTCTCAACCTTCCCGTCTGATCCTCTCTTTCTATTATAGATCCACTTGCATCCGATGACTTTTACACCATTGGGTGGTTCTACTAGCTCCCAGACGTGATTAGAATCCATAGATTCTATCTCAGAATTCATTATCCTTTTCCAATATTCCACATCTTTATCTTGGAGTGCCTCGTCATAGGTCCATGGATTTGGTTCATGTTCGCCAGGGACCAAGTCTGATGACTCTCCAAAGAACATGAACATCTCAGGCTATCTAACAACCCTCCCACTACGTCGAGGTACCACCTGTGTATCTTATGTGACACGCGGTGCAATGACTTATGCAATGTCCTCCTATACTGTTGGTACTAAGGTCGGAACACCCCCTCTTAATTCCTCAAGAATAATTCTACTCATGGGCTTATGGTTCATCACATAGTCTTCCTCTAAGAATTGGGCATTCGTGCTAACGATCACCCTCTGATCCTTAGGACTATAGAATAAACCACCTATTGTCCCTATAGGATAGCCTACGAACAAGCGCACTTCTGTACGAGATCCCAACTTATCAGCATCTCCCTTCAGCACATGCGTTGGACTACCCCAAATTCGAATATTTCTTAGACTAGGCTTTCGCCCAGTCCAGAATTCTGTGGGAGTAGAGGGAACTGACTTAGATGGTACCAAGTTTAGTATGGACATTTCCATTTCCAGAGCATATCCTCAGAATGAATCTAGCAACTCGGAGTAACTCGTCATCGATATAACCATCTCCATAAGAGTCATATTCCTTCGCTCTGCCACACCGTTCTGTTGGGGCATACCGGGTGCAGACAATTGGGATTGAATACCAGCCTCTGATAAGTAAGTCCTAAACTCTCCCAAAAGGTACTCGCCACCACGATTTAATTGTAATGTCTTGATACTTTTACCTTGATGTTTCTCCACATCAGCCTTGAATTCTTTGAACTTATCAAAGCATTCAGACTTGCAGTGCATCATGTAAATGTACACATACCTTGAATAATCGTCTATAAAGGAGACGAAGTATTCAAAGCCACCTCTAGCCTGGATAGACATAGGACCACACAAATCAGAATGAACAAACTCTATCATATCTTTGGCCATATACCCCTTGGCCTTGAAAGACCTCTTTGTCATCTTACCTTCCAAGCAAGATTCACAGGTTGGGAAGTCTTCCACCACCAATGTGTGGGATCGGATTGAATCGATAGAGGGGGGAGAATATCGATCGTTAAATTTTCGAAAATAAAGAGAGTAATTGCGCAGTGAAAAAAGCAAAAACAATCACTAACACTTTTTGTTTTTACTTGGTTCGGAGTCGTAGTCGGCTCCTACTCCAAGGCCCACGGTCCTTGACCGTTTACGATGGGTAATTCTATATTTTCGTAAAAGTGATTATAAATTGAGTACAAATATAGAATTTAAAAAGAATTACATCACTTAAAAAAATGAACTTTTACTGACGACCGGAGAAGTTGGAAGTTCGGAGCAGTGGGTCGTCGTTGGCGCTTAGGTTGCGAGTATGGAGCTAATCGGAGCGTAGCGCTTGAACGAAAGTGTCGGAAGTAATTGATTCTGAAGACTTGGGGGTGAACCCCTTTATATAGTGTTAACAGGGGCGCCTGTGTTGAAGGGGGCGCCTGACACGTGGTCTGTCCTGCGAGAATTTCAATCCGCAGACTTGGCCAGCGCTTATCCCTTCAGCTGGGGCGCCTATGTTAACACAGGCGCCTTAATGACTTGGTCCTAGGCTTGCGTTGCAGTTTTCTTCGAATGGCTGGAATCCCTCTTTGGCTGGGGCACCTGTCTCAACATAGGCGCCTAGCCTATTGAGGTGCCTGAATGCAGAAACCTTCATTCCTTCGTTCCTGTAATCAGGGTTAGTTCTAAAATACAAGAAACGTATAGATGATAAGATTAAACCATGTTTTATAGACTAACCTGTCTTGGTTACGACTTTGGACTTCCCAAATGGACCCCTAGGTCGAACCGACGCCTAATGTTCCCTCCTACGGGGAACGCGTCCTCACCTACTCCTCTTGGGAGATTTACCTGTTTGCCAACCGGCTCCTCCGGTTGAACTTTTACCCAGCTTCACTCACCAGGTCTTAGTGCCTAGCTTCACTCACCAGGTCTTCGGTGCCCAGTCCCCGACCAGGTCTTAGTGCCCAGCTTCACTCACCAGGTCTTAGTGCTCAACTTCACTCACCAGGTCTTAGTGCCCAACCTTACGTCAGGACTTAGTTGCCCAGCCCGCGGCCAGGACTTAGTGCCTAGCGTACCTAGGACTTTACCTGCACACTTGATTAGCATTGTTAGATCATAACATAACCTTAACTTTTGAACCCTTTGCCATTATCAAAACATAGGTTTGGCTTTGGTGCTTCCGGCACCAACAATCTCCCCCATTTTGATTTATGGCAACACGATTCAAAAAGTTAAGTTAAAAAGCATTTTATAGTATATCTAACTGTAGGGTTTTTCGGGCCGCGAAAACCGCTTTTTCGCGTCGCGAAAACCCCGAAAGCCCCAATAGAAAGGATCCGAGCGAAGAAAACCATTTCAAAATGTATGAGTGCTCGTTTACATGCTTCAAAAACCGATCTACAACCTAGATCTATTAGAGAAGAGAAAAAAAACTACCTTTGATGCGTGCCCCGCAATTCCCGCTCGCTCCTCGGTTGGTGTCGGATCTCAAGGATGCAAAGTAGCAACCCTCTAGAAGTATCCACACAAGCAAGAGAGTGGAGAGGAGAGCCCAAAAGTGTGCTAGCACTCCTTGGGGTCTCGGCAAGATGAGAGGAGAGGGAGAGCAAAAACGAAAACAAAAACCAAGTTGGGAGAGGAATCAATCACACACCCACATATGGACTTATGTGGCCGACCACTTAATGGCCATTAATGACCATTAAGTGGCCGGCCACCACCTTAGGTAACCCCTATTTGAATTCAAAATTCAAATGGGGAGGTTACATAGCCTTGATGATGATGCCAAGTCATCACTTGGTCAAGTCAAGGTGATGTGGCTTGAGTCAAGTCAAACTTGCCTCTTATGGACTTTCCATATTTAGCCAAAGTCAAACATTGACTTCATTATTCTCCCATGATTAGATTCATCCAACACTTGGATCAAACCCGAGTCCAACTCAAGTTGTCTAATTTGAGTCAAGTCAAACTTACCTTTTATGGACTTTCCATATTTAGCCAAAGTCAAACTTTGACTTCATTATTCTCCCATGATTAGATTCATCCAACACTTGGATCAAACTCGATTCCAACTCAAGTTGTCTAATTTGAGTCAAGTCAAACTTGCCTTTTATGGACTTTCACATTTAGCCAAAATCAAACTTTGACTTCATTATTCTCGGTCCATCATATGGACTTATTCTCCATCTATTGCTCTATGTGTGTGACCCTATAGGTTCTTGTAACGTTAGCAATGCCCTTAAACCTATTTAAGGACATAAGCAATGAGAGGTATCTAGCAACACATCATTGCTACCCAAGTTACAAGAATGTCAAGATCCAACATCACCATTGTGACTAATAATTGTGACCATCACAATATGTGACAACGTCCTTCTATCCTCGATATCTAGATTGATCTATCATGAGGCATAGACCGTGTCATCCTCAAATCAATCTATATGTCTTGATCTCCAAGTAGACTCACTATAATCAAATAAGCTCAATATCTAATATTGCCTTATTTGGGCATGGCCATGCACTTAGTGGTCTTACTCTATCAAGAACGAAGATATCACTCCCGTCATATAGGAGGGATAGATCCCATCTACGTTACTCACATCCCTCCGCATAATTTGTTACAAACCCAGTAATCGCCTTTATAGTCCACCCAGTTACGGGTGACGTTTGACGAAGCCAAAGTACGTAACTCCTTATGTAGGGAACTATGGTAACTTCAGGTCTAGGACTATAGTCATACTAATAGTCACATGAGAAAGTATATGACACTCATATAACGATCCATGATACTTTCTCATGGCGGGCCATTCAGTATACATTCTCTAATGTATACCCATGTGTCAACTTGATATCTCATATCCATGACTTGTGAGATCAAGTCATCATGTTGACCTACATGCTAGTCTCTATGCATTAACATTGTCCTTGAATGTTAATACTTGACTAGGAATAATTAAGAATAGTGTTCTCTATATTATCTCACTATCGATTCAACTAATCGATTGATATAGATAAGAACCTTCTACTCAAGGACGTTATTATACTAAGTTATTTGGCACCAATACACATAAGTACAATAACCATAAGAAATGCCTTTATATATAAGAAATATATATACAAGAATATGGTACAATGAGTCCAAAAAGTAATCATCATATGATTGGCTCTAGGACTCTCACTAACAATCTCCCACTAGCACTAGTGCCAATCGCTGTAGTATCTAATACCCAATGACCTAGTGTGACCATCATGCTTCATCTGTGCCAAAGCCTTGGTCAAGGGATCTGCGACGTTAGCCTCTGTGGGTACTCTGCAAATCTTCACATCTCCTCGATCGATGATCTCTCGAATGAGATAGAATCACCGTAGTATGTGTTTGATCCGCTGGTGTGAGCGAGGTTCCTTAGCCTGCGCAATTGCTCCATTGTTGTCACAATAGAGCTCTACGGGATCAGATATGCTAGGAACCACCCCAAGCTCAGTGATGAACTTGCGGATCCAAACTGCCTCCTTTGCTGCCTCTGATGCAGCAATATACTCAGCTTCTGTTGTAGAATCTGCAACTGTGTCCTGCTTCGAACTCTTCCAGCTCACAGCTCCGCCATTCAAGCAAAACACGAACCCTGACTGCGATCTGTAATCATCCTGGTCGGTTTGGAAGCTGGCATCAGTGTAACCCTTTACAACTAGATGCTCATCGTCTCCAAATATCAAAAAATATTCCTTAGTCCTTCTCAAGTACTTAAGGATATTCTTGACCGCTATCCAGTGACGTTCACCTGGATCTGACTGGTATCTGCTCGTCATGCTCAAAGCATACGAGACATCAGGACGAGTACATAACATGGCGTACATGATAGATCCTATGGCTGAGGCATAAGGGATCTTGCTTATGTGGTCTCTCTCCTCTCTAGAAGAGGGACCTTGAGTCTTTGAAAGACTCACGCCATGTGACATTGGCAGATTTCCCTTCTTGGAATTCTGCATGGCAAACCATTGCAAAACGGTATCAATGTATGTACTCTGACTTAGGCCAAGCAATCTCTTAGATCTATCTCTATAGATCTTAATGCCTAGAATGCAGGCTGCTTCACCTAAGTCCTTCATTGACAAACAAGTCCCCAACCAAGTCTTCACAGACTGTAGCGAAGGGATGTTGTTCCCAATGAGTAGTATGTCATCCACATACAAGACTAGGAAGACTACTGTGCTCCCACTAAACATCTTGTAGACACAAGGTTCATCATCGTTCTTGATGAAACCAAACTGTTTGATCGCATCATCGAATCGAAGATTCCAGCTCCGAGAAGCTTGCTTTAGACCATAAATGGCCCTATGCAGCTTGCATACTCTGCCAGTATGTTGTGGATCTACAAAACCCTCAGGCTGTGTCATGTACACATCCTCGAGGAGGTTTCCATTCAGAAACGCTGTCTTGACATCCATCTGCCAGATCTCATAATCGTGGTAGGCTGCAATAGCAAGTATGATCCGAATGGACTTAAACATCGCTACTGGAGAAAAAGTTTCATCATAGTCAATACCATGAATTTGCTTGAAACCTTTAGCTACCAGTCTACCCTTATAGGTATGAGTAAGTCCATCCATGTTAGGCTTTCTCTTAAAGACCCACTTACACCCAATGGGTTTGACCCCTTCAGGTGGATCAACCAAGGTCCAAACTTGGTTAGTGTATATGGATTCCATTTCGGATCTCATGGCTTCCAGCCATGACTCAGAATCTGGGCTCATCACAGCTTCCTGATAGGTGGTAGACTCATTCTCAATGATCATAACGTCATCATGGTCAGGCAAGAGAAATGAATATCTCTCAGGCTGACGACGTACCCTATCAGACCTGCGAAGAGGTAGGTCTACCTGAACAGGTTGTTGTTCCACAACTTCTTGTGTAACAATCTCATCAACCACCACACTTTGTGGTTCCTGTTCAACTTCCATCAAGGCTTCAGTGCTATTGTCCATGTCTTGAACTTCTTCAAGACTGAACGTACTCCCACTAGTCTTTCTAGAAACAAAGTCCCTTTCTAGAAATACTCCAGTCTTAGCAACAAACACTTTGTGCTGACTAGGAATGTAGAAGTAGTATCCCTTCGTTTCCTTGGGATACCCTATGAAATAACACTTATCAGATTTGGGTCCCAGTTTGTCTGAGACTTGACGTCGTATGTAAGCCTCACAACCCCAAACCCTCATGAAAGACATCTTGGGACTCCTCCCTGTCCATATCGTATATGGTGTCTTCATGACAGCCTTTGATGGAACACGGTTTAGTGTGAACGCTGCCGTGTCTAGAGCATATCCCCAAAAGGATATAGGAAGATCTGCGTGACTCATCATAGATCGTACCATATCTAACAAGGTACGATTCCTCCTTTCGGATACACCATTCCACTGTGGTGTCCCAGGAGGAGTGAGTTGAGATAGAATCCCACACTCAGCTAAATAGTCACAAAACTCATGGCTCAAGTATTCTCCACCTCGATCTGATCGAAGTATTTTAATACTCTTGCCGTGTTGGTTTTGTACTTCATTTCTGAATTCTTTGAACTTTTCAAAGGACTCGGACTTATGTGTCATCAAGTACACATAACCATATCTACTGAAATCATCAGTAAATGTGATGAAGTATCTATAACCACCTCGAGCAGCAACATTGAAAGGGCCACATACATCAGAATGTATGAGTCCTAACAAATCTGTTGCCCTCTCGCTATGTCCACTAAAGGGAGTCTTAGTCATCTTGCCTAGAAGGCATGACTCGCATGTCTCATATGATTCAAAATCAAATGAATCCAGCAATCCATCCTTATGGAGCTGGGACAAGCGACTCTCATTTATGTGTCCTAAGCGACAGTGCCAGAGATAGGTTGGGTTCAACTCATTTGATCTCAACCTCTTGGTACTTACATTATAGATAGGGCGTTCTAAGTCTAGAATGTAGAGTCCGTTGATAAGATCTGTACTACAATAGAACATTTCATTTAAATAGACTGAACAACATTTGTTCTTAATTATAAATGAGAAGCCTTTCTTGTCTAGACAAGAAACAAAAATTATGTTCTTAGTAAGTGCAGGTACATAACAACAATCATCTAGTTCCAGTACAAGCCCAGAGGGCAGAGATAGAAAATAAGTTCCTACAGCAACAGCAGCAACTCGTGCTCCATTGCCTACTCGTAGGTCCACCTCGCCCTTTGCCAATGCCCTACTATTTCTCAGCCCCTGCACATTGGTACAAATGTGAGAAGCACATCCAGTATCTAATACCCATGATGTAGAAATAGAAAGGTTGACTTCTATAACATATATACCTGAAGTAGAAGACTCGCTTCTCTTCTTCTTAAGATCCTCCAGGTAGATCTTGCAGTTTCTTTTCCAATGCCCTTTCTCATCGCAATGGAAACAGGTGGCATCCTTCTGCACCCCATGATAAGCACCATTTTGTTGATTATTTTAAGTGCTAAAATCCATGATTGACCTATGTTTTTATTGCTTAATTGTGATTTTACCCTAGGTTTTAGGATTTCCTATTATTGTGGACTTAATTGCAAAATTACATAATTTTTGGATTATTTGGCCACTAATTTCTGATATATTTTTGTAGGCAAGAAAGGATCCTGGACCTAGGGCATATTGGGTCAGATTTGAGTCGGATGTGAACCGGATCGAACTATCAAGCCTACGATTAATCCGGGCCGTCCGATTCAAGAGCGGCTAGATCTGAGCCATCCGGGACGATCTGAAGCAATCCGAGCTAGGGTTAGGGTTGATCAGGCCATATGATCAAGATCTGAAGGTTTCATCCAAATCAGAGCTAGATCAACCGTTGGATCAAGCAAGGAGGGCTCTAGAGCGTCCATTCACAGATAGAGTTGATCTGGACCATCCGTTGCATATCTGGAGGATCCGAGCTACCACAAGGCAGATCCTGACCCCAGATCATCATCATAAAAGTTTGGCTCAAATCAGACCAAGATCTACCGTTGGATTTCATCAAATCAATCACAGCCGTCCATTATCTCCTATTTAATCAGAAACGCTGCTCACCTTCTCCTCGTCGCGTCTTCGCCGCAACAGTAGAGTTCATCGTTCTTCTTCATTTTTCTTCAGTTTTTCTCATCCAATCGAAGGCGCGATCCCTCATTCCATCATCAAGCAAGGGCTAGGTCAGTATGGAGAGTCTCAGTGAGGTTTCAGAATCGATTTCTGCTCAATAGCAAGGTTGCACGAGGTTTCGGCAATCTGCTATCCGACTTCGACGAACTCAGCTGTATTCCATTTCCACCGCATCCGAGCTGACCAGAGGGGTTCCCTGGAAGGTTTCGGCCACTCCCAAATCCAATTCGCAAGCCACAACAGTGAGATTGAAGAATTCGGAAGCTGAATTCGGTTTGAGCAGATTTTGGTCTGTTTCAGTAGCAGAGACGTATCTTCACTGATTTGCGGAGCTTGCGGGTCCGAGGTTCTCCCTTGATTGACAACCAAGGAGCTCTTGAGTTGAGGATGGTTGAGGATTAGTTTCAATTGGTTTATTTCAGTCAATTAGCTGTAATTTTCAGTTTCAGCAGTTTCCTACTGTTTCAGAATTTCAGATTAGTTGAGCATTAGTTTCATGATTCGATTCAGTGTTAATTAGGTTTAATTCCTGCAAGTAAACCAGTAGATAGCTTGTTAATGAACAATAGTTTTCAATCATAGTTTATTTCTTGTTCTTTGTCTTGCGTATCATTTTTGTTAGCTGCGTATCAGCCTAGGTTTCTGCAGTATCAGTTTTCAGCCTTGCATTTTATATCAGTAGTCTAGTTTATTTTTAAGTTGCCCTTGATACTAGTTGGTAAATTCGATCTTAGCTGCTTAGTGTGGTTTAGTATCCCATTCGGTTTCTACATCATGAAATTCATGTCTGATTTCTGTTTTCATTCAGATTTCAACTCTGCATTGACAGTTTCTGCTATTGTGTAAATTCTGAACTTCTCGTTTCTGCATTTAAATTCTGAGAATCAGTCTTTTCCTTTCAGCATCTGAACTTGATCCAAGTTGCTTTGAAAATCTTTAAGTTCATTGCTCCCTGAATTCAAATCTGTGTTTCTGCAATTGCTATTCATTTCTGCACAAGAAGGAACCCAGTTCCAAGTCCATTTTCAGTTTCGAATTCTGAGTTATGTTGAGTAATTTCTGGTTCTTCTCAGTCCTTTTCGAATGGTAGATGAGGGCATTGATTTCAATTGGTTGGTTTGCTTGTTCGGAATTCAAAGAAGTGCTGAATTTTTGCATCCGTTTCTGCATTTGCATCAATTCTGTATCAATTTCTGCACAGTCAGTAGTTTAGTTGTGTTTCAGCCTCAATTCCTGCATTTACAATCAATTGAACTGAGTTCACAGGAGTCGTATGTGAATACTAGCATGGAGCAATAGATTTCAGTGTTGTTTGGCTTAAGCATCAAATTCAGTTGCTGAAATTTTACATGTTATCCCTGTATTCCTACATTTCTGCATACACCTTCTAATTTGTTGCATTTCATCTCTGCCATTGATTTGTTTTGATTGATCAGTGATTTTATCTAAATTCTTTCAGACCTGCAAGTTAATTCCGAATTGGATATGAGGTTTTAGGGCAACTAACATCAATTCCTCTTGGCAAATCAGATTTTTCAGCCCTTGTATCAAGTTAAATCAATTTTGGCACTTTGTATCAAAAGGCAGCTTAGGCACTGTTTTGTATCAAGCTCTATGGTATTTTTAGTGTGCTATGGTGTTCAAAATCAGCTAGAATCGGATTCGAGCATTTCTGAATTTTCCTTGCATTATCGGCTTCTAAACATTGTAGCTAGTTCAAGTAGAGTTTGCTTAAGACTTAATCTTCTGAACTTTGTAGCTAGCATTGGTGTTGAGAATGTTTGTTCCAGAAAATTGCTATCAATGATTTATTCCTTTGTTAGAGTTTGTTTACATGTGAAATCAAGTTTGGTCTCCGAAATTGTTTAAGAGCCTTGATGGAGTTATTCATTGGTTAAGTTCATCAATCGCCATATTTCATTTAGTTCGTTTAGTTGAATTCTTACTTTTCATGGCTTTTCCCATTTTTATTTGAACCCAAATACCTGTTTGAAACCCGAAAACACAAACGACACATAAATACAAGTTCGAATCACACAACGTCAACTAGCCCCGAGAAAAATACGACCTGTGGCCCCTATATTACATTTTCAGTTGTTGATTGTAAAAGGGTTTCCAGCAATTCATTAACATTTAAATTTGATGAGCCCATACATTTCGTGACAACTTTAATTAGTATAATTTGGGCCCGTTCAAATTTTTGGCGCCGTTGCCGGGGAAGCAACTAGTTGATTTGTTTGATTTTTGCTTGTATACTTTTTGATATATCATTGGGTTCTATTTTTTGTTGCTTATTCTTTTGTATACGGGTACTGCCATTTTTCTTGTTTGTTTTGTGACAAGGCTGAAGGATCAAAATGTTTTCATCTACTTATCAGCAGCCGTGTCCACATTTTCAGCAGAACCAACCTTTCAATCAGCAACCAAATCAATTGTTTCAGCCACCATTTCAACAATTCGAGCCACCACAACAAGATTTCCAACAATTTCAGCCAAATTCCAGCAATTTCCAGAATTTACAGAATTTTCAGAATTTCCATAATGGGCAGCCACAATTCCATAATTTTCAGCCCAGTTTTCAACAATTTCAGCCCAATTTTCAGCCACCTTATCAACAAGATCAAGCACCTTTTCAAGGAATTCAGCAAGGGTACCAAGATAATTTGAATTTCCAGCAACCATTTCAATTTTCACAGCAATTTGACCCTTGCAACCAGAATTTTCAGCCCACTCAATTTCAGTGTTCACCACCACAATTTCAACCTCAGATCCAAAATTTTCAGGGCTACAATTTTCAGCCATCTCCACCAACTTTTGAGCCAAGTTTTCAGCAGTTAAATCAGTCATTTCATCCAGTTGAGCAGCCCCAACAGTTTCCATTTCAGAATGCACAGCCTCCTCCTGGATTTCAGCAGCCCTATTTTCCATTTCCAGATCAACAGGGGTTCCACACTAACCAAGGAGGCTTTGATGATTCTGATTGGGATGAGGCTCTACATCAAAGGATTATGGAGATGTGTCAACAAATTCAACAACAACAGCAAACTTTTCGAGAACAACAACAACAATGGTTTCAAAACATACAAGATCGATTGAATCAGATAAAAGCCCAAGTATCAGAACAATCAGATGATTCTACAGGTGTAGGGGATTGCACAGAGCCCCAGGGACCACCTACAGTGATTGATACATCAGAAGATTCAGAGGATAGGATTGAAAGTGTAGGGGATTGCACTGAGCCCCAAGAATCACCCAGTCCTATTTCACAGGACCATTCTCATCTTTTATTGTGTGATTATAGTATTATGGAAGGTCCTAATTTTTCTAATTTGGTTGATACAGGAATGGTTGAGGAAGATGATTCCATAGGTGTAGGGGATTGCACTAAGCCCCAGGGACCACCACAATTATCAGAAAATGTAGGGACTTGCATGGTGGAAGCAAGCACCCAAGGATCACCAGTTGAATGTCCACCAGAGCCTGAGGCTGAAGAGGAGCATGAACTTGACCAGGAGGAGGCCACAATTACATCCACTTTTGTAGAACCTCCAGGTATTTTTCAGCATGATCAGGTAAATACTCCCCCAAATTTTTCTGAAAATTGCATAGAGGTACCTCACACTGATTTTATTGTTTGCGATATACTTAGGGATACATCTCTTGTAGAAAATAATTGTGAAAAATCCCTAGAGGTACCTAGTGTTGAATTGGTTGAAAAGAAGCATGTTGTGATACATTGGATGTAAATGCTGAGTGTGAATTTTTTTTAGAAGTGCCTAGTGTTGTTAATTGTGGTGATGAGTCTTTTGACATATCTCATGTTGAAAATAATTTTGAAAAATTCTTTGAGGCACCTGAGATTGATTTCATAGGCTGTGATACTTTGTTTGATCCATCTGTGTTGAAAAATAATTGTGAAATTCTTATTGAAGTGCCAAGGATTGATTTTATTATTTGTGATAAATTTCAGGATGCATTTTTTGTAGGAAATAACTGTGAAAAATTTATTGAGACACCAAGCATTGATTTAATTGGACATGATGCAGATTTGGATTCAATTCATGCAGAAACTGACATTATTTTATTGCTTTCTGACCCTGAACGCTTGAGAGAGGTATTACATGTTTTTGCAGGGTCCAGAAGACTTCAGGAGTGGGTGCTCCAACTGAACAGACTTCAGCCTCCTGGAAGGACTTCTGAAGGGCATCAAGAAGGAGGAGATGATCTGACTTTAATTAAAAGCACTCCATCCCTTGAATGGCTCTTGCACCTGAATCGCCTTAGGCCACCAGAGAAAATTTTTGCAAAATTCAAGTGTGGGGGAGTTATAGATCTCTCAGCCACCCAGATACCTCCACTACCAAGATGGAGGCTCCTTCTGGATCGACTCCGTCCACCTGAAATAAAGGGGAGTTTGTTCCTTTTTGCATTTTCCTTAACTTTTATGACTTGTAGACTTTTCTTTTAAATTGAGTCCTTGATAATAAATGCATGAGTAGAGTAAAATGCATAGGAGTCAATGTAAATACCATGTCTTTCCTTTTAGAACTTTTGCATGATTAGGAATAAATGTATCCCTTAGGTTTTCTCCATAGCATTTTAGAGTCTTTTAGAAAATAAATTAAATTTGGTTGTCAAAACTTAGGATTTGAGTTGATGGATGAAATCTTGGATGCTTGAGTACGATTTTGCTTTGGATTCTTAATTGAGAATTTGAGATGGATTATTTTTACCTAGTGAGATTAGCCTTATTTTGTGATACACATATGTTATTGTATTCTAGAACTTGCTTAGGTTCTTTCAAAATCATATTTCAATGATTGGATCACATCTATAGGGACTAATCATTTTATTCACCTTTCCACATCATTTTATTCACTTATTGCTAATCTTAACCCTAATTTTTCTATGGATTTGTTTGCTTGGGATGTTTTCTTGATGCTATTTTGCCCGAGACGGACAAAGAATTAAGTGTGGGGGAGTGATTGGTGATTTGGAAGCAATTTTTATCAATGATGCATTTCAACTCGGAAAAAAAATTTTTTCATGTGCCAAAGATGAGTTTGAGTGATGTTTGGTGCCAAGAATGAGCAAGAGAGGTGGAAGCAAATGGAGATTTAGATTCTTTACTACACTTTGAAGATTCAAGTGGCAATCAATGGAAAAAATTTGAAAATCTATGCCATGCTAAAAAAAAAATCAGTGTATCACATTTGAAGACAATGGTGCCATAGCCGAAATCCAAATTTCTGGAATTTAAATTGCTGCCAAATGCTGAATTGAAGCAAGATTTCAGAGCTGATGAATGAAGGACTGCAGCTGGAAAATCTGAGATCAAGACAAGAGAAATTGTGCCAAAAACCAGAGGAAGGAAAGAAAATCTGGGCAGTGAATTGAAGCTGAACAGCAGCTTAACATAGGCTGAATTTTAGGGCTGATGAATGAAGAATACAAGCTGCCATGTGCCAAGTTTCGGATAAGATTATTTATCTGCAGTGGTTCCAAAAGCAGTAGCTTAATGGTCGGATTCTCAGATTAAAACAGAAAAATTTCAGCAGGGAAAAGAAAAACAAAAAAATCTGATCCAATGCAGTTTGTGTCAAGACAAGGCTGAATTTTTGGGTTACAAGGCTGTGAATCAGGGAACAAGTTCGGAATTGTATTAAAGAGTGTTGAGAACACCAAATGTTGATCAAATCTGGAAGAAAGTCAGATGCTAGAGGCTACTGATCAGAAATAGAATTCGAAAAGACTGACCAAAAATCTGAATTGAAGCAAATCAGAGCTTGTAATCTGCCAAGAGTGATTTGTAGCTGCTAAAACAATACAAACTGCATCTGCTATTCTTGGAGCTCACGGCACGGCTGAGTTGAAGTTGACTCTGATCAAAATTCAAGTATATAGTGACTGAACAAGCAGCTGGCTTAAAGAAAAAAATTCAGTAAAGAACAAAGGAGAAGAAATCTGAAATGAGAACTTGGAGTTGCCATTTCTTTGTGCCAATTGTGTTGATCAGCCATTTGAAGGTCATGGCAGTGTGATTGGGAGCTAATTCTGATAAGGAAGCGTAGCTGAACACGATTGAAGTTGTATACATCTGAAGTAATTAAAAAATCTGTGCCATTGAAAAGAAAAAAAAAGAGAGAAACAAAATCTGTGCAGTGCAGAAATGGAGGTGCAAATGAATTGAGTTGGAATTAACAAGGCTGCTGCAAAGAATGCTAAAAAGAACTCAAAACAAACCCACTCGAAGCCCAAGAGGTTTTGGAGAACAGCAAGTTGATATTTAAGCTGAGAATTCAGTTATGGAAAGAGGAAAACCAATGGAAATGCTATGAAGGCAGCTTGAACCAACTTGCAACTTAATTGAGTTTTTGAAGCTATAAATCAAGGCAGTAGGTGTAGGAATGTATCTGAAATTGTTAGGCACCTACACTATTGATCAAAGCCGAAAGAGATGTAGCAGAAAAAGAAAGAAAATTGCAGAAAGTGAATGGCACACATTGGGATCAACCTTTTCATCTAAATTTGATGCTAACTGCCCCCAGAAAAATGCAGAAGTTTGCAAGGTATAAGAAGAACCAATAGATGCTAGAATCTGATGCAAGAAGATGCAAGAAAAAATTCGAAACAAGGGCTGATCAGAATAAAAAGTGAATAGGCTGAAATTGAACTTGTTGGGCAAATTTTTGAGTGGAATGCTTCAAGTGCTCAATTATTTTTAGATGCCAACTGATATGAAGAAATTGGAGTTTTGCAAGATTTGAAAGGCTCCATTAGAAGATGAAAAGCAGGAAACAAAGAAGAGAAAAGGGGAAAGCAGTTTGAAAAAAAAAAAAAGACACAAAGTTGGTACAAAAATTGGAATTTTGGCTACATGAGATCATTGAAGAATTTTCCATCCGAATCAAAAGCTTGATGTCATGTCATTTCTGACCTTGCTAGAAGATAAAAGAAGAAGAGAAAAATCAGAAAAGAGAAGGAAGAAACAAAAATTGGCACACAAGAGCAAATTGGGCACATTGAGATCAAATGGAGTTTTCTTCATCCAAATCAAAAGAATTATTTAAATTGGACTCCATCAAACTTTGGAATTTACTAGGGGACTGATAAGAGAGCAAAGTTCATTGGAAACATTCCCAAGCACTAAAGTCTTCCACTTTACTAATTTTTCCATTTCCTTAGCTTTTAATTCACTCCTTACCATTTTCTATGTCTTTCTTTGTTTTTATAGATGTTGATCCTATCATGATAAATGGTAGAGATTAGATAATAAGCAAGCCTATGGTAGTGCATGAAGCATGTGTGTTTGAGTGAGCTCCACTTCCATCATCAACTTAGAACTTAGGAGAGAGCCACCAATATTTTCCTTGAAAGGCTAGTGATTTAAATTCATCTCAATGACTCATGATGGATGAAAAGGCTAAGTTGTTGATTTAAGGACAAGATACTAATCCATAGAGCTTAGATTTATGAGAATTGACAACCCTAGGTAATTTCTTTTCATTTGCTTCTAATTATGCTTAAGAAAGCCTAAGGGATACATATTTAGTTGTTTCGCGAGACGCTCAAGGATAAGTGTGGGGGAGTTGATAAGCACCATTTTGTTGATTATTTTAAGTGCTAAAATCCATGATTGACCTATGTTTTTATTGCTTAATTGTGATTTTACCCTAGGTTTTAGGATTTCCTATTATTGTGGACTTAATTGCAAAATTACATATTTTTGGATTATTTGGCCACTAATTTCTGATATATTTTTGTAGGCAAGAAAGGATCCTGGACCTAGGGCATATTGGGTCAGATTTGAGTCGGATGTGAACCGGATCGAACTATCAAGCCTACGATTAATCCGGGCCGTCCGATTCAAGAGCGGCTAGATCTGAGCCATCCGGGACGATCTGAAGCAATCCGAGCTAGGGTTAGGGTTGATCAGGCCATATGATCAAGATCTGAAGGTTTCATCCAATCAGAGCTAGATCAACCGTTGGATCAAGCAAGGAGGGCTCTAGAGCGTCCATTCACAGATAGAGTTGATCTGGACCATCCGTTGCATATCTGGAGGATCCGAGCTACCACAAGGCAGATCCTGACCCCAGATCATCATCATAAAAGTTTGGCTCAAATCAGACCAAGATCTACCGTTGGATTTCATCAAATCAATCACAGCCGTCCATTATCTCCTATTTAATCAGAAACGCTGCTCACCTTCTCCTCGTCGCGTCTTCGCCGCAACAGTAGAGTTCATCGTTCTTCTTCATTTTTCTTCAATTTTTCTCATCCAATCGAAGGCGCGATCCCTCATTCCATCATCAAGCAAGGGCTAGGTCAGTATGGAGAGTCTCAGTGAGGTTTCAGAATCGATTTCTGCTCAATAGCAAGGTTGCACGAGGTTTCGGCAATCTGCTATCCGACTTCGACGAACTCAGCTGTATTCCATTTCCACCGCATCCGAGCTGACCAGAGGGGTTCCCTGGAAGGTTTCGGCCACTCCCAAATCCAATTCGCAAGCCACAACAGTGAGATTGAAGAATTCGGAAGCTGAATTCGGTTTGAGCAGATTTTGGTCTGTTTCAGTAGCAGAGACGTATCTTCACTGATTTGCGGAGCTTGCGGGTCCGAGGTTCTCCCTTGATTGACAACCAAGGAGCTCTTGAGTTGAGGATGGTTGAGGATTAGTTTCAATTGGTTTATTTCAGTTCTTAGCTGTAATTTTCAGTTTCAGCAGTTTCCTACTGTTTCAGAATTTCAGATTAGTTGAGCATTAGTTTCATGATTCGATTCAGTGTTAATTAGGTTTAATTCCTGCAAGTAAACCAGTAGATAGCTTGTTAATGAACAATAGTTTTCAATCATAGTTATTTCTTGTTCTTTGTCTTGCGTATCATTTTTGTTAGCTGCGTATCAGCCTAGGTTTCTGCAGTATCAGTTTTCAGCCTTGCA
>JAGFNQ010000805.1:166335-180675 GCA_024364735.1 Boesenbergia rotunda | reverse complement strand
TGAATACTCCTGATCTTCACATTTCTAAGGAATTGAATGGATAAGGGCTGAGACATTCTTTCCTAAACTGACCAATTCATTCTCCATCAACTTCGTCTTGTGCACACACAAATCCTTGAGAAATTTGGCATACTTAGGTATTTGCTTGATCATGGTCAACAATGACACATTAATTTCCACCTTACTAAAAAGTTTCACAAGCTCTTGATACTCCTTTGCCTTCTCCTCCTCTACATGCTTTTTAGATTGAGTCTTACGCTGTGGAAAAGGTAAAGGAACTCTTGATTCCTCCACTTGAGCTGAAACTTTTGGAAATGAGACTTGAGCTAGAATTTCAAGTGGAGTAGCTGCTGTAGGTGCACTTTTCTCACTGATTTCCCCTTGTTCTTCCACCAAATTCGCATGATCAATAGAAGAAGGACTTAGTCTTGAACTAGGGTCACTTCCAACTGATTTAGAACCCATTTCGGGACTGATCTGAGCTGGAAAACTAGGTGCTATAAATTTTTCAGAAAAATCAGCCCTTGGAGTGTTTAAACTTGAAACAACCTTCCCACTCCTCAATGTGATGGCACTAACATTTCCCTTAGGATTAGGAGTAGCTTGAGAAGGTAATTGACTCGATCCTTGAGCTTGCATTTGATTTATCCCACTTGCAAGTTGACCAATATGTCTCTCAATGTTTTGAAGAGTGGAATCATTCTTTCGTGGCTTTGTTGTTGTTGTAGAATTTGTTGCATCATCTCTTCTAGCCTTTGTTGTTGAGCATTAAACCCACTAGAACCTCCATAGCCTCCTTGATTAGTATGGGATTTTTGTTGGCCTTGAAATGAAGCATTGGGTTGCTGAAAATTGTGACTTTGCTGTGAACATTGAAAATGAGATTGTTGGGGCTGATTAAATGGTTGAATGGGCTGTTGAAATTGTTGGAAATTGGGCTGGGAACTAGGTGAAAATTGTTGGAAATTGTTGCTCTGAAAATGATGATTTGAAGGTTAAAAATTCTAGTTTGAAAGCTGAAATTGTTGGGGCTGAAATTGTTGACTTTGAAACTGAAAATTCTGATTATATGGTTGAAAAGCTTGCTGTGAAGGTTGAAAACATTGTTGATTATGATGAAAACCTTGCTGATTTTACTGGAATTGTGGCTGAAAAGACTGAGTTGGTTGCTGAAATTGCTGACTTGGTTGGAATTGTGGCTGGAATTGTTGATTCCCTTGCTGAAAATTTTGAAAATTCGGCTGGAATTGTTGTAGGGGTTGTTATGAAGGGTTTTGTTGATAGAAAGAATTTTCATACTTCAAATTAGGGTGATCCCTCCATCCCGGATTATAAGTGGATGAATATGGGTCATTCCTTGATTGAAATTGTCCTCTAGTCAATGCGGCTAATGATTCATCTTGTTGTAAATTTGGGCACAAATCCGAATTATGCTCTTGACTTGAACAAATGTTACACAACCTCATCACTTGATTTGTAGGTGAAGCACATGAAAAGTTTTGATTTTGGCTCACATTATTCAATGTCATTTGCTTCACCAAAGAAGTAAGCTCCATCAAAGAACTCTTGATCTCTTTTTGTTCATTTGAAACCATTTGAACTTTATTCACCCCTCTAGTAGAAAGAGCTCTACTTCCAAATTGTTGATAGTTCTCTGCCATATTTTGAATCAATTCTCTAGCTTGTTCAGGGGGCTTGTTCACTAGAGCTCCTCCAGTGCAGCATCAATCATAATTCTATCCATCTGAAGTAGACCTTCATAGAAATATTAAATAAGAAGCTGCTCACTGATTTGATGTTGTGGACAACTTGAGTACAACTTGTTGAATCTCTCCCAATAGTCATATAAGGTCTCTCCCACTACTTGTTGAATACCATAAATGCTCTTTCTGATAATAGCTGTTCTCGAAGCTGGAAAGTACTTCTCTAAAAATGTCTTCTTCATGGCAATCCAACTTGCAACATGTCCAGTAGGCAAATAATAAAACCAGTCTTTAGCTGCTCCAGTCAAAGAAAATGGAAATGCCCTTAATTTGATATCCTCTTCAGAAATCCCTTGAGGCTTCATGGTGGAGCACACTACATGGAACTCATGCAAATGTCTGTTAGGATCCTCTCCTGATTGTCCTTGAAACTTTGGAAGTAGATGAATAAGGCCTGATCTCAGCTCAAAATCACCAGTTAACTCTGGATAAGCAATACAAGAATACTGAAAAGCATCATCAGGGGCTGCAAGCTTATTCATAGTCTTCTGATGTTCTGCCATAGGACTGCTTGAATGAGTAGAAAAATTTTCAATAGCTTCTGAAACTCTTCCTTGATTCCTCCTAGCTCTGAATGTTCTCTCAATCTCAGGATCAAATTTCACAAGATCACCACCTGCAGTCCTGGTCATAAACCAAACAAAAATGACAATAAATGTATATAGAAAGATAAAACAAATGAAATAGTATCAGAGAATATGAAACTAAGCATAAACTCAAATTAAACAAACTCAACTAGTATATTCCCCGGCAACGGCGGCAAAAATTTGATGATGCCCACAATCATGTGTCACGATGAGACTCAAATTTGAATTTATAAGTTGAAAACCCTTAGCTCACAAATCTAAGTGTAGTATAGGGGCCTCAAGTCATATTTTTCCAAGGACTAGTTAAGATTGCTTAATTCTGTAACGCCCCAAAATTTTCCCATATGAAATATCATGAAATATTATGAATTCATGAAATATTATTATTATTATGAAATATTATGAATTCATGAAATATTATTATTATTATGAAATATTATGATTAGTAGTGTTAGATATACGCCTTAGTTATAATATTAATAGAGGAAAAATATACACGACTCCTAGAATTAAGTGGTGGAAGTTAAAGGATGGGAAGCAAAACATATTGAAGGAGAAGGTAGGAATACAAGCATTAGATGAAATATATAGCGACTCTAATACGACATGGGATAAGATGGTATCAAAGTTGAAAATAGTAGCTAAGGATGTACTCGGTGAGTCAAAGGGGCATGCACCACCAAGGAAGGAATCTTGGTGGTGGAATGAGAAAGTACAAGAGAAAGTGAAAGAAAAACGAATAGCTTATAAGGAATTATATATTTGTAAGAACGAGGAAAACTTAAAAAAATATACAATAGCCAAGAAAGAGGCTAAGAAAGCAGTGAATGAAGTAAAAAATAAAACTTTTGAACGATTATATCAAAATTTAGATACAAAAGAAGGGGAAAGAGACATTTATAAAATAGCTAAAGCAAGAGAAAGGAAAACAAGAGACCTTAGTCAAATAAGATGTATTAAAGATGAATGCGATAGAGTACTAGTAAATGATAGCGAAATAAAAGAGCGGTGGAAGATTTACTTTCATCAACTTTTTAATGAAAGTTTAGGGGACCAACTTGACTTAGGCAATTTAAGTATTTCAAATGAGTATAGAAATTTTAATTTTCATCGGAGAATTCAAACTTCAGAAGTAGAACAAGCTTTGAAAGGGATGCAAAATGGAAAGGCCGTGGGACCGGATGATATCCCAATCGAGGTATGGAAATGTTTAGGGAAAAAAGGTATTGAATGGCTTACAAAATTATTTAATTTAATATTGAAAACAAAAAAAATGCCTAATCAATGGAGGGTAAGTAGTCTGGTTCCCTTATATAAGAACAAAGGAGACATACAAAATTGTGCAAACTATAGGGGTATTAAATTAATGAGTCATACCATGAAACTTTGGGAAAGAGTAATAGAAAAAAGATTGAGGAAGGAGACCACGGTAACCGAAAATCAATTTGGGTTCATGCCTGGAAGGTCGACAATAGAAGCTATACATCTTCTTAGGCAATTAATTGAAAAATATCGGGAGCAAAAGAAAGATCTACACATGGTATTTATTGATTTAGAAAAAGCTTATGATAGGGTACCAAGAGAAATTATATGGAGAATTCTAGAAAAGAGAGGCGTTAGCGTAACATATATTGACCTAATTAAAGATATGTATGAAAATGTAACGACTAGAGTGAAGACTTCAGGTGGATTGACTGAAGCATTTCCAATAAGGATAGGGTTACATCAAGGATCAGCTTTAAGTCCCTATCTTTTTACACTAATCATGGATGAACTCACTAGGCACATTCAAGATACAGTGCCATGGTGCATGTTGTTTGCAGATGATATTGTTTTGATAGATGAGACACGTGAAGGAGTAAATGCTAAACTAGAATCTTGGCGGGAAACTCTAGAAATGAAAGGTTTTAGGCTTAGTAGAGTAAAGACTGAATATATGGAATTTAAGTTTAGCAATGCTAGACGTAGTGAAACAATTGTTAAGATAGGAGATGATGAGTTGTCTAAAATCGAGAACTTTAAGTATTTAGGATCGTTCTTGCAAAGTGATGGAGGAATTGAGAGAGATGTCTTACATAGAATACAAGCAGGATGGTTGAAATGGAGATTAGCATCGGGTGTCTTATGTGATCGTAAAGTACCTCTAAAACTTAAAGGGAAGTTCTACAAAACGGCAGTTAGACCTGCTATGTTATATGGTGCTGAATGTTGGGCTATGACTCGGGCACATGAGCAAAAAATGAAAGTTGCAGAGATGAGGATGTTAAGGTGGATGTGTGGACATACGAGGATGGATAGAATAAGGAATGAGAGTATTAGAGAGAAAGTCGGAGTTGCATCTATTGAAGAAAAACTTCGGGAGACACGTTTGAGATGGTACGGACATGTACTTAGAAGACCAATCAATGCCCCTGTTAGACGATGTGAAACTATGATAAATACGCACATTAAAAGAGGGAGAGGAAGACCAAAAAAGACTTGGTTGGCAACAATAAAACAAGATAAATTTTATTTAAATCTAGATGATGATATAGTAGGGGATAGAACTCAATGGCGTAAAAGGATCCATATAGCCGACCCCACCTAGTGGGATAAGGCTTTGTTGTTGTTGTATTATGAAATATTATGAATTCATGGAATATTATTATTATTATGAAATTTCATGATGGGCTTGGCTTAATGGGCTTTGATATGGATTAGTGCAAAAGTGATAAAAAGAAAAGGTAGAAAGGAGGAAGCAAGGATTGAACCTTGAACCTCCTAGTTGCACTAATCATGTCATAACCAACACACCAAGCCATATTTCATGTAGAAGGGATAAGAAACATGCTTGTTAAAGGCTAGGGAAGTGAAGAGACATGTCTCTTCATGAGAAAAGTATAAATAAGAGGAAGAGAAGTTGGAATAACTTCCTCTCTTCTTCTTCTTCACTCTCATCACCGAAATTCACTTCCCCTTGCCCTTTCATTTTCGAAAAAGTAAACCCTAGGGTTCTAACCCTAGGGGTTTGGAAGGAAGGAGATCCCACCCAAGGACCTTGCTCTCTACTAGGGCCAAAGGTTCTAGAGAAAGTCTTAGCAAAGGAAATTCTCACTCGCACTTCAATTAAGGGTACCCTAAAGAGTAAGAGAAGGAGAAATTCAAGCGAAAGGATGTAAGTATCCCCTCGCCTGTAGTGTAATGGTTATTGTATGTTTGTCTCCTGGATTGTTTCGAAAATGGGGACTTTTCCCCCTTTGTAAGTTTCGGCCACCCCCTTAGGGGAAGGCCTTGGTCACTCCTTGATACATGAGAAGACCTTTGAGACTTAGAGTATATATGTATGTTGATTTTCTTCATGATGGTATGAACAAAAAGGAAGAAAAACTAGGGTTTTACCCTTTGTAAGTTTCGGCCACCCCCTTGGGGGAAGGCCTTGGTTCCTTTTTGTTACATGAGTAGACCCTTGGAACTTAGGGTATATGTATATGTTGTTTTCTTCATGATGTTATGAACAAATTTTTAGGGTTTTACCCTTGTGTAAGTTTCGGCCAACACCCTTAGAAGAGGCCTTGGTTACTTCTTGATGCTTGAGGAGAACCCTTAGGACTTAGGGTATACCTATAGGTTGATTCCCATCAAGTGGTGATAACCAAAATTAGGGTTGCACCCCCCTACAAGTTTCGGCCATGGAGGAAAAGAATTGGGATTTAGGGATTGTATGATTTCCTATGATGTATCTATGTTTGGTAGTGTAGACAAAGTGTTTGTGTAAATGTTTGTGTGAAACTAGTTTACCCTACCCTTGAGCTTCGGCCAACCCTAGAAGGACTAGGGTTTAGGGTTGCATAATTATCCCATGATGTACTTTAGGTTTAATAAGTTGCATGAAATGTATGTGAAGGTTAAACTACCCTACGGGACCTGATTATGTTTAGTAAGATAATATGTATATGAGCATGTATGAAATATGATGTATGTATGAACATGTATGAAATATGATGTATGTATGAACATGTATGAAATGTGATGTATGTATGAACATGTATGAAATATGATGTATGTATGAACATGTGCGAAATATGATGTATGTATGAACATGCATGAAATATGATGTATGTATGAGCATGCCTTATAGCCCATGGGGCACACTTATGAAATTGCATGTGATATGTTAAAATGCTTGAACGGATACTCTACTAAGTATGGGATCAAGAGCACCCCTTATGTTGTGTGGTGTGTCCCTACGGGATCATGAGCACCCTTGAAGAGTGGTGTGTCCTGTAAGAGTGATTTGGAGTACTCCTTAGCATATATGTAAAAGCATGATAAGTATTTTACTTTTGAAGTTGTGTACCCGACTCGGAAGCGGGTCGTTAAACAAATCCGGGGTGCATGTTAACATAAGGTCATGGCTCCGGTAGGACGGAAGGGTCCTGCTCTAATTAATTGGTGGCTCGCTACCCCAATTCATTAGGGAACGCGCAATAGTTACGCGCGATAGGTGGTACACAACAGGGCCCAATATGATATGGATGTATTTTTAAGTAATACCATTATGGAATTATTTTGAAAACATTCATTGAAAACATTTATTATATGTGAAGGGTATGCTTAAGGTACTTTATACTGCATGCTTAGAAACTTGGATGTTTAGTATGCTTTGATGAACTCATGCTTATGATTTATTATGTGTACATGTTGTATGCTTGTGTATAGATTTTGCGAGTAGGACAGGATCCTTACTAAGCATTTGTGCTTACTAGTTTATGTGTTGTCTTATGCTGCAGATAAGGGTAAGGAACACTTAAACTAAAGGAAGAGGCAGGAGGCTGAAGATGTGTGGGGTGGTGGCTCGGGAAAGAAAGATCTTTATATCTACATTACTATGTTTATGATGATGTTTTCTTCAACAATGAATGCTAGTGATTAGGTTTGATATTGCATGATAATGATTACACTTAGAATTCTCTTATACTTGATTTTGGTTGGTTATGTTGTGAGCTTGAAATAATATGTGAACCTATCATGTTATAGAATAACTATTGATTACAATATTTCCAATGATGTTCTAATGATTCAAGCATGATATTTGATTGACATGCACTGACTAGCATGCTTAGCACTTAATCCTTGCATTGTTGTTTGTTTTAATTTTATGCTAGAAGAAAAGAAAAATAATTATATGAATGAATGATTGTACGTAACCCCGCCCCGAGAGTAGATATAAGGGCGGGCGTTACAAATTCAAGCTAGATTTTGTCGTTTTCTATATTTTGGGTTTTTAGTTGAAATGGGGATTTGTTTTGCGATAAGAAATGAAATTATAGACGGAAACAGAATGAATAAAACTAACTATCCCTATTTGAAAACTGAAACAAGGATACTACACTTATCCCTATTTGACAACTAAGCAATTAAATTCAAAACTATGAAATTGCAATTCAAAAACTAATATCAATTGCAGAAAAACATGAAATCTGTAGCTAAGTTACAGAAATGAAATTGAATTCACGAATTAAAAATTGAATGCAGGAAACAGGATTGAAATGTAGCTGATACACTGCCTGATCGGTCAACAGACCGATCAGATGCTTGCCTGATCGGTCAAACAGACCGATCAGATACTGATCAGAAACTGATACACGCTGAAACAGCTAAGAAAATGAATTCAGAAACTAAATTTAAACAACAGATCAAATCCTTCACCAGATCTACTTCTTGCCGTCACACAAGAATCAAACTAGAGACCCTCTAGCTCGAAATCAGCAAGATCCAACTCTCGCGGTCGATTTGCATTGGTTTGTTGCGTAGCTAAATTCTTCTTCTGATCTCCTCCTTCCTGATGAATTGGATGGCGATTGTGGCTCAGGAACTGTTAGAACTCTTCAGAGAACCCCTCTGAATACTCTGATAGCTCCGATCGATGAAGACGATCAAATAGGAGTCGATCGGATGAAGCGTAGCTCTTTGGCGAAACCCTCACCTCTGAGCTCTTCAACGACGAGATTGAATCGGAGAAGAAAACAACAGAGAAATTGAAGAACAGGATGAACTGGAAACAGAATCGCGATGACGAGCTCGGGAGAGGGAATTCCTGATTTAACTTATCCCATTTAAATTTGAACGGCTGTGATCATCCTCGCCTCATCCAATGGTCAGATCATCTCAGATCGGAATCAAACTTGCTAGATCTCCATCAATGGTCAGGATCTGCTTCTCCTTAGCTTGGATCAATCAGATCTGCGACGGATGGCTCATATCTCCCTTCCTTTTGAATGAATGGCTTAGACTCCTCTTGAGCTTGATCCAACGGCTGGATGACTTCTGATTTGGACCAAAACTTCAGATCTTGATCTATGGTCTTGATTAACTCTATCTTGAGCTTGGATTGATCAAAAGCTGATAGATGGCTCAGATCTCCCCGTTTCTTGATTGGACGTCCCACATTTATCCATCTCTTGATCCCCTTGATCGAAGCCAAGTCTGAACTCAAGTTTGATCCAATCTAATCTAGGTTCATGATCATTCGAAGCCTACAAAATTAGATTCAAATTTAATGTTAAAACATCTCAAATATACAAAGATTTGCATCCAAAGTTAAAATAGCAATAACTCATGAAACGTAATATAAATGCAAACTTACGCATATAAAAAGGGATCAAAACATGGATTTGAGAGCCTAAATTAATTCACAAAATGGTAATTATCAGCCACCCCATTGTTTGGGTTCACGGGGAACCAGGTACAACCTATCGGCCAGATCCGCTTGGCCATTTCCTTAGGCGAGGAGCCACTGAAGCGGACCAGGTGGTCCACTTTCCAAATAGTGGATGCCCCCCTCGGCCTACAACGCCATTTTAGGCCAACCGACCCTTAACGAGTTCAGAGCCGTCACCTCCACCTTCTACCTCAAGATCAAGTTCCCCGTTGGTGACAAGGTAGGAGAGGTCAGAGGAGACCAGAGGATTGCCCGGAGATGTTACGTAGATGATGTCCGGGTGGAGAGCCAGAAGGTCCCTCACCCCTTCTCGAGCTGCAATATGGTCCAGGCTTCTCCATGCGCCGAATTATGCGATGACAAGGAGGAGGTTCAGCTACTTCCCGATCGAGAAGAAACCTGAGTCAAGATCGCTGTCGGCCTGCCGAACGAGCTGAAGGAGCCCCTGCTGGAGTGCTTGGCCCAGAACCAGGATGTGTTCGCCTGGTCAGTCAAGGTGCTGAAGGGTGTCCGACCGGAGGTAGCAGAGCACCACCTCCATGTATATCCCAACGTTCGGCCGGTCAAGCAGAGAAAGCGAGACTTCAGCACTGAGCAAAATAAGGTGATCCGGGCCGAGATCGAGAAGCTGCTAGAAGCCGGCCACATTCGGGAGGTCTAGTTCCCGGCTTGGCTAGCCAACGTAGTATTGGTGGCTGATAAGCACCATTTTATTGATTATTTTAAGTGCTAAAATCCATGTTTGATCCATGTTTTTATTGTTTAATTGTGATTTTACCCTAGGTTTTAGGATTTTCTATTATTTTGGACTTAATTGCAAAATTACATATTTTTGGATTATTTGGCCACTAATTTTCTGATATATTTTTGTAGGCATGAAAGGATCCTGGACCTAGGGTATACTGGGTCAAACTTGAGTCGGATGTGAACCGGATCGAATTATCAAGCCTACGATTAATCCGGGCCGTCCGATTCAAGAGCGGCTAGATCTGAGCCATCCGGGACGATCTGAAGCAATCCGAGCTAGGGTTAGGGTTGATCAAGCACCCTGATCAAGATCTGAAGATTTCATCCCAATCAGAGCAAGATCAACCGTTGGATCAAGCAAGGAGGGCTCTAGAGCGTCCAATCACAGATAGAGTTGATCTGGACCATCCGTTGCACATCTGGAGGATCCGAGCTACCACAAGGCAGATCCTGACCTCAGATCATCATCATAAAAGTTTGGCTCCAATCAGAGCAAGATCAGCCGTTGGATCTTCTCAAATTAATCTGGGCCGTCCATTGATATCTATTTAATCAGAAAATCCCAGCGCTTCTCCTTCGTCGCGTCTCCGCCGCTACAGTAGGTTCTTCTTCAGTTTTCATCGTTTTTCAGCTAGTTCTTCATCAAGGAGGCGCGATCCCTCAAATCCATCATCAAAGCAAGAGTTAGGTCAGTGAAGAGAGCTCTTAGTAAGGTTTCCGATTGATTTTCTGTTCAATAGCCAGTTTGCGCGAGGTCTCGGCAGCTTGCTATCCGATTTCAGCGAGCTCAGCTGTGCTCCACTTCCACTACATCCGAGCTGACCAGAGGGGTTCCCTGGAAGGTCTCGGTCATTCCCTAATCAAGATCGCAAGCCACCACAGTGAGTTTGAAGGATTCGGAAGCTGATTTCAGTTTGAGCAGAAATCTGATCAGATTCGGTAGCAGAGGCAATTTGCACTGATTTGTGGAGCTTGCGGGTCCGAGGTTCTCCCTTGATTGACAACCAAGGAGCTCTTGAGTTGGAGAATGGTTGAGGAGTAGCTTAGACACTTAATTTTCATTTGTTTAGCTGTAGATTTCAATTCGGCGCATTGTTCTGTTCTGAAATTCTTGTTCAGCTACTGTAATTTGCGATTTCTGAGTTGTTAGCCATAATTTAGCTTCAATTCTGCAAGTAGAGTAATTTAGGAAGTTGTTTAGTGATAGATTTCGTTTAATTTCAGTTTATATCTTGTTTTCAGCTTGCGTGCCAGATTTGTAGGATGCGTATCAGATTTTTCTGCATTTCATCTTCCTGCGTATCAGTTTTTTTTAGCTCTTGCATTTCATATCAGTTAGTTTAGTTTAATTCCGAATTGTTACTGATATTAGTTTGATACATTTGATCTAAATTGCTTGTGAATTCCTGAATTCATTGTTTCCCTGTTTTTAGTTTCCCATTTCTGCCCTAAGTATCAGTCCTGTACAGCTTGCGTGCCATCTCACTATTCCTGCTAGAAATTCTATATCTGCAAATCCCAAGTTTCATCTCTGAAATGGTATCAGTAAAGATTAGCATTGGAGCCTGATTGCATTTGAAATTAAGTTTCTTGTATGATTTTTGTATCCAATTTCTTTCTGTACTGCAATTCTGCATCAGAATCTGTTTTTGCATGAATTCTGCATAAGTTCTGCAATTCGACAATTCATGTTTTAGCTGTGCTTCAATATTCAGTTCCTCATTTACAATCAATTGAATTGAGCTTTTAGGAATCTTATGTGATATTAGCTTGGAGCAATCAACCACAGTTGTTGTTTGGTTTTGGCATCCAATTTAGATGCTGAATTTTACATGAAACTCTGCATTGCATCTCTGCATACATGTACATCTAATTCTGCATGTATCCTGCGAGTGTATCAAGTTAGCCTCATCCTTGGCACAAAAGCTTCGGCTTGGCTCAAAAGGTTTCCCTGCAATCACTTTATTTCTGCAGTAAAGTCACTAATTTCTGCACTTCATGTCTGCAATGGAAAGCTGCTGAATTTTGCATAAGATCCTTGCGTTCCTGCAATTATCTCCCTGCAGTTCTGAAATTCAGCAGTTTGGTGTGTAATAAATTATGGAAACGTTTCTGATTTATCAGCCCACCTTTTAAGTATCAATTGGAATTAGTTGGATTTCTTTTCAAGCATGGTTTATGCGTTTGATCTCTGAGCTTATTATGCTAATCTCTTATCATCAGTCTTCTTTTCTATTGTATCGATTAGTTGATGCTACATACCTAGAAGTGACTTTATGCATTTGAATTTAGCTTCATTTTGCATGTGACATGCTTGAATCATGATCTCTATTGCCGAAACTAGATCAGTCCTTAATTCCTGCTTCAGCTTTGGTTGTTCCTGATTTTATTGTGCTATTCATGCATATCAGTGGTAAATTTGCCCTTGCATCAAGCAACCAATTAAAAGTGTACTTAACTTAGGACTTTGGCACATAAGCTTTCTTTTTGAGTACCAAGTGTTGGTTGCATGTTGTATCAAGTGGATGTTTCGGTTTGAGTGTTGTAGATCCTGAAGCTCAATCTAATTGTAGTGGCATTTTGCAATTGAAATCAGATTTGTGTTCCAAAACTATTTTAGTGCTTTGATTGAGTTTTCCATTGATTGAGTTATCCTTTGCTATCAACTGTTTGGTCTTCCTCCATTCTCATTGCAATTTTTCATTTCGAATTGAACCTAAACCCAAAATCTTTATTTGAAACCCGAAAACACAAACGACACAAATACAAGCGCGAATCAAACAACGTCAACTAGCCCCGAGAAAAATACGACCTGTGGCCCCTATATTACATTTTCATATTTTTGATTGTAAAAGGGTTTCCAGTTATTCATTCATTCATATATTTAAATTTGATGAGCCCATACATTTCGTGACAGATTAATTTAGTATATTTGGGCGCGTCAAATTTTTGGCGCCGTTGCCGGGGAAGCAACTAGTTGATTTGTTTGATTTTTGCTTGTATACTTTTTGATATATCATTGGGTTCTATTTTATTGTGCTTATTCTTTTGTATACGGTTACTGCCATTTTTTCTTGTCTGTTTTGTGACAGGGGTGCAAGTTAAAAATGTTTTCATCCACTTATCAGCAGCCGTGTCCACAGTTTCAGCAGAACCAACCATTCAATCAACCATTACAGCAATTTCAACCGCTACAGCAAGAATTCCAACAACCCTATTCTAATTTCCAGCAACCAAATCAATTTTTTCAGCCACAAGATCAACCATCATTTCAAAACTTTCAGCCAAGTCAAAATTTTCAGAATGGGCAGCCACTATTCCAAGATTTTCAGCCCCAAATTCAGAAATTTCAGCCCAACTTTCAGCCACATTATCAACAAGATCAAGCACCTTTTCAAGGAATTCAGCAAGGGTACCAAGATAATTTGAATTTCCAGCAACCATTTCAATTTTCACAGCAATTTGACCCTTGCAACCAAAATTTTCAGCCCACTCAATTTCAGTGTTCACCACCACAATTTCAACCTCAGATCCTAAATTTTCAGGGCTACAATTTTCAGCCATCTCCACCAACTTTTGAGCCAAGTTTTCAGCAGTTAAATCAGTCATTTCATCTATTTGAGCAGCCCCAACAGTTTCCATTTCAGAATGCACAGCCTCCTCCTGGATTTCAGCAGCCCTATTTTCCAATTCCAGATCAACAGGGGTTCCACACTAACCAAGGAGGTTTTGATGATTCTGATTGGGATGAGGCTCTACACCAAAGGATTATGGAGATGTGTCAACAAATCCAACAACAACAGCAAACTTTTCGACAACAACAACAACAATGGTTTCAAAACATACAAGATCGATTGAATCAGATAAAAGCCCAAGTATCAGAACAATCAGATGATTCTACAGGTGTAGGGGATTGCACTAAGCCCCAGGGACCACCTACAGTGATTGATACATCAGAAAATTCAGAGGATAGGATTGAAAGTGTAGGGGATTGCACTGAGCCCCAAGAATCACCCAGTCCTATTTCACAGGACCATTCTCATCTTTTATTGTGTGATTATAGTATTATGGAAGGTCCTAATTTTTCTAATTTGGTTGTTGCAGGATTGGTTGAGGAAACATATATTGAAGATGATTCCACAGGTGTAGGGGATTGCACTAAGCCCCAGGGACCACCACAAGATTCAGAAGATGAACCAGAAAGTGTAGGGACTTGCATGGTGGAAGCAAGCACCCAAGGATCACCAGTTGATTGTCCACCAGAAGTGAAGCTGAAGAGGACATGAACTTGACCAGGAGCAGGCCACAGATACATCTACTTTTGTAGAACTCCAGGTATTTTTCAGCACGATCAGGTAAATACTCCTCCAAATTTTTGTAAAAATTGCATAGAGGTACTAGTGTTGAATTGGGTTGAAAATAAAGCATGTGGTTTTACATTAGAATGGAAATGCTGAGTGTGAAAAATTTCTAGAAGAGCCTGCAATTGATATTGATTATTGTGCTGAGTCTCTTGATATATCATATGCTGAAAATAATTGTG
>JAGFNQ010000805.1:124343-163396 GCA_024364735.1 Boesenbergia rotunda | reverse complement strand
ATGTCCCTATCATCACTGTCTCTACCACTTCAGAAAGAAATAAAGGATTTGGAGTCGAAGTAATAATTGGGCAACTTTCTGCATTGACTCTAGTGTCAACCCTGCTTGTGGATATACAAAGAAAGCAAAGTCAAGACCCAGAAATCCAGAAGATCAAGCAGGGGATCCAAGAGGCAGAAAATTCAGAGTTTCGAGTATCAGATAGTGGCATACTCTATCTTGGAGACCGCCTTTGCGTCCCAATGATGAGGAACTAAGAAGAATATTCTAGAAGAGGCCCACAGTACCCCATATCTATGCATCCTGGTTCTACCAAGATGTATCAAGATTTAAAGAAAGGATTCTGGTGGTCTGGACTCAAGCGAGACGTGGCCAGATATATCAGTACCTGCTTGACCTGCCAGAGAGTCAAAGCAGAACACCAGAGACCAGGAGGAGTTCTGCAGCCTCTTCCCATTCCAGAGTGGAAGTGGGAAGAGATATCCATGGATTTTATCATAGGTCTCCCAAGGACCACCCATGGACACGATGCAATTTGGGTGATAGTGGACAGATTGACCAAGTCTGCCCACTTCCTAGCCATCAAGTTATCGCATTCGGTAGAGCAGTTAGCACAGCTGTACGTGAAAGAAGTAATCAGGCTTCACGGAGTTCCGAAGTCGATCGTTTCTGACAGAGATGGGCGGTTCACCTCCCATTTTTGGAGGTGTGTTCAGGACGCCCTAGGCACCAGACTTCAGTTCAGCACAGCTTTCCATCCCCAGACAGATGGACAAACAGAGAGAGAATCAGATTTTAGAAGACATGCTCAGGGCTTGTGCATTGGACTTTAAAGGTAGTTGGTGCAAATTTCTGTGCTTAGCCGAGTTTGCCTACAACAATAGCTATCAGGCCACCATCAGGATGGCACCTTATGAGGCATTATATGGCAGGAAATGTAGATCACCCATATGTTGGCAAGAAGCGGGTGAGAAGAAAGAGATGGAGTCAGGACTAGGCAGTCAGACTGAGCTTATAGATGAGACCGCTCAGGCTATCCAGACGATCCGCCAGAGGATTGAGACTGCCCAGAGTAGACAGAAAAGTTATGCCGACACACGCCGTAGGCCATTTGAATTCCAAGTTGGAGATTCAGTATTTCTCAAGGTCGCTCCCATGAAGGGAGTGGTGAGATTTGGCAAGAAGGGCAAGCTAAGTCCTCGCTACATAGGACCCTACAAGATCATAAAGAGGGTTGGTAAGGTAGCATATGAGCTGGACCTATCAGAGGATATGTCAGCTATCCACAGTACCTTTCATGTCTCTATGCTAAAGAAGTGTATTCACGACCCTAGCCAAGTGATTCAGCCTCAGTCAGTATAGATCCAAGAAGATCTTAGTTATGAGAGCAGACCGACACAGATAGTGGATAAGGCAGTTAAAAGATTAAGAAACAAAGAAGTGCCACTAGTGAAGGTCATCTGGCAAAATCAAAAGCATGAAGAGGCTACTTGGGAACGTGAGGACAGCATGAGAGAGAGATATCCAAAATTATTCTAAGTTCGAGGACGAACTTTTTATAAGGTATGGGGGATTGTAACGCCCCAAAATTCCCATTTTTAGTTCTTAAAGTCCTTAGAAGTATTTAAAAATGGTTTAGAAATATTCTAGATATTTTTAGGGATTTTTAGAATATTTTTATGGAATTTTCCGAGTTCGTTTAGTATATATATATATATATATAAAAGGAAAAACGTTTAAGGGCAGCCGAGGGTTCGAACCCGCGACCAGCAGGAGACCAGGCAAGCGCGCGACCAGCTAGGCTAGGGTATCAAGCACAGCAAAGGGTGGAGAGATATATATTTAAGGTGTGGTTAAGTCAATCCACCCCCATAAGTATAAATAGATAGGTTAAGAGAGGAAATTAGAATTTTGGGTTTTTCTTCCTCACCCTAGCCGCGCGAAGCAGCCTCTCCCTCTCACGCACGCCCGCCCAAGCCCTTCTCCTCTCTTCCAAGGGGCGCCGGCCAAGGAGGGATCAAAGAAAGCGGAGCGTTGTATTCGTCTCGACGAGGAGAACGCGTAGGCGCGAAGAATTCTCCTGAGATCTCAAGTTTCTCCCGAGTCCTAGACGTCAATCTTGGTTGTAAGTCCAAGATATCGATGTAAGTACTGCTCACCTGCAGTAAGAGGCGGTTTTTCCGCAAGAATTTCCTTTAAAAGTTTTTAAAAGAGATATTTCCTTTAGTTTAAGATTTTTCATGTGATCTTAGTTCATTATATGATTATATATGTTTGATTAAGTACCCTATGTGAGTTTAGGGTCCAAGAAAAGCTATGAGAAGAGAAAAGAGAAGATAAAGATAAGAAAAGAAAAGGCCAAGGCCTTAAGAAATCCCCAAAAGTCAAGACTTAGGGATTTTAGCACGCAAGGTGCTCGAGAAAATGCCAAGGCATTTACAGATAAGAAAGAAAAGCTATTTTATTTTCTAAGGCCAGTACCCGACGTCCAAGGGCGTCGTTAAAGAAATCCAGGTGTCCAATTCCAAGGTCTTGGCCCTGGTAGACCAAGGTCTGCTCTATTAGGATTGGTGGCTCGCTACCCCAACCTTTTAGGGAACGCGCATCAGATGGTACTTACGTCTTCAGTGGATCCAAGTGATTATTATTTTCAAGTATATGCTTTAGCAAAGTTTCTAAAGTTTAAAGAGTTTTCAAAAAGTTAAAGAATAGCTAAAGTTTCAAGTTGAGCCAAGAAAAGTAAATTGAGATTTATTAATGCTTGAGTATGCATGTTTTGAGTTATACATGTTCTTAGTTTTCTTTCAAGCATATAAGTATCTCATATGATTTTCATATTGTTCAAGAAGCATGTTTGCACATTTCGAGATTTTATGAGCTAGATAGTACTTACTAAGCTTTTTGCTTACTAGTTGCATTTCCTCTTACTGCAGAAAAAGGTAAAGGCAAGCAATTCTGAAGGAAGGCGACGAAGCGGTGCTGAGTAAAGTGTGTGTGGTGGCTGATTTTGGAGAGATCTTTGAGACGAGACAATTTAGTTATTTGAATTACAATGTTATAGTTTATTCAAATTTCAAGTTTTTGCTTTATGGAGTTTAGCGAACATTTAAACTTTGAATAGTTTTACATGCTCAATTTCTTAGGGTGAAGATTCCATGTCATTTCATTTAGCATATATATCCTTATGATGACATTGGATGAGTAGAAGTGTGAGTAGTTGGAAATATTGATACTTTGTTAGAAATATAGATGCATGTACCAAGATAGTATTAATTTCTCTTTGAATCAAGTTTTATTGCTTAAATATGTTTAGAAGAGTTGCATTCACATTTCATAATGCTTTAGCAAGGTTATAGAACATGTATTTGGTGTTATGAATGCATAGGAGTCAAGATTGGTACAAACTCTATTGTTAAAGTTCATATAAACTTGAATAGCTTATTTTCTTCCGCAAAAGTCCTAATTACAAGTTAATGGATTCATTTTGATTGGCTAAATTGATTGGAAAACTGGCCTAGAGTATAGAAATGGTGTCATGACTCTATTTGGCTCGAAAGTATAGGTTTGGTGGAGTTTTGAAGCAAGTACCGAAATCTGAAAATTCTGTTTTCAGGCTTATCAGTCGACTGATACAGTATCAGTCGACTGATACCCGAAGGTTGAGTTGGGCGAGGCAAGTTTCAATAAGTTTTATCTTAGGAGTTTTTGAGAAAGAAAGTATGACGTGGTATCATGCATGACTACTTAAGTTAGAATATCATTCTTAGATGAATTTAAAAGAAAAAAAAAGATTTCCGCATTTTTAGTCGTGCATTAGAGTCGAGAAGTAGACAGAAGTAACGATCCGTCTAAGGCAGGAGAAGGCGAGTCGCTACAGAATCTCCCCCTAGATTTTTCAAGCGTTCGTGGGGTTTTTGAAAATTAAGTTCTAAGTCTAAAGATGAATTTAATTTTTACTTAGAACAATAGAACTCTAAAGATATATTTTCCAAAACAAGTTTCGTTGTGCACTTTGGAAAATTTATGTTTAAATTACTTAGATAAATTTGAAAAACTTATGTTGAGCATTAAAAATTTGAGTACTTAGGAAATTTTACAGACTTAAGTTTTGAAGTACTGAAAAATTTGAACACTTAAGTTTTGAAGTATTTAGTAAAGTTTTGCAAACTTAAGTTTTGAAGTACTTAAAAATTTGGTATTTTTGAAGATGAATTAAGTACTTTTTGAATAAAAGATAGAGTTTGAAATTTTGGATTTTGAAAAAAATTTTAAACTCTCCTTTCCTATCTCTCCCCCTTTGCCATATATCAAAAATAAATAAATATAGCAGAAACAGGATGATTAAATTGCATAAAAGCGAATAATAACTTGCATTATTTTGCTGTACTGACCCAATTCAGGATATGAACTGAACCAAATCAGTTTCTTTTAGGGTCCTGTCTAACCCAATTAGCTACTTGCTAACTGTTATTGAACAGTAGTTTTCGCTGGGGTTAGTCAAGTTATGTATTCTGTTCAAGTTAGATTTTCTAAACTTGATACTTAACTTGATTACTGTGTAAGTTGTATTTAGTGCCCCAATTACTGCAGATGCACTGACTTAAAGCATCTTGAATTAAGGTAAAGACCTAAGCATCTCAACCCATTCTAGGTTATCAATCAAAAGACCCTAAGGTGCTTGTGAGATGCTGGCTTCTAAATCTATAGGTGCATGCAGTTCTAGAGTTAGGGCCTAGGCTAAGTCCATTTACGAAAAAGCCCTAGTTTTGAAAGGGGTATTTTTAAATTAAAACTAAGTCGAAAAATTTTAGTTTAAAAACTTTTCAAAAACTAAGTAAAAGCTGATTTTGAAACCAAAAAATTTTAAAAGCTGATTTTAAAATGAGTAAAGTAGTAGTAAGAGCAAAAAGCAAAGTAAACCTATTCTACCAAGCATAATTCTAACTGCCTTCTTAGTGAACTGAACTCAGACTCAGGTAGGGGTTTGGTGAATATGTCAGCTAAGTTAGATTTAGAGTCTACATGCTTAAGGACTATCTCACCCCTGGCTACATGATCTCTTACAAAATGGTGCTTAACTTCTATGTGTTTAGTTCTGGAATGTTGGATTGGGTTTTTAGTTAGATTAATTGAGCTTATATTGTCAATGAATACCAGAGTTTGGGTGTAGTTGAGCTTGAAGTCCTTAAGAGTGTGCATCATCCATAAAAGTTGTGCTACACATTCTCCTAAGGCAACATATTCAGCTTCAGTTGTGGATAGAGCTACACAGTGTTGTTTTCTACTACACCAACTTACTAGACTATTTCCTAACAGTTGGCAGCTTCCACTTGTGCTCTTTCTATCTAATTTACAACCAGCATAGTCAGAATCCAAGTATCCTGACAAATCAAATGTCACGCCCCCAGAGGCACATGCTTCCTCGAAAATCGGGCAGCATCTCCCCTGTACGGCGGACAATATGAGGCAATTATACATACTATCTCACATATATAACTTAGCCACATGCGGCTAGCATCACAACAATATATAAAAGACACACAACCACGCAGTTTATAATAATTTAACGGGTGGCTCAGCCACCTTACAACATAAAAGAAACAACAATCCAAAGAGAACTCGAATGTCTCTAATAACAACAAAACCGGTCCGAATACACGAAAACAAATAAAAGGCTAAACTCACCAAGTGCCGAAAACAAAACACCCGAGCTAAAACGGAAACAACTCAACACTGGGGACTGGCAACTGGATCCTCTCCTGGCTCCAAGAAATACTCCTACTTGCTATCTGAAACAACAAAGAAGAAAGCAGGGGTGGTGAGTCCGGGCGGACTCTGCGGGTATATGAGTAGACAATAAGCATGACATAATACAAGATAACCAAGTAGAGAATCCAACAGGATACAGTCCATAAGGAAATATAGAAACCTACTCATGGATAACATATGTAAATCGACATGGTATAAAGTCCGAATAACGACTAAGCGGGTATAGAACAACTCAACAACAATAATATCAAGATATATATGCATGTCAAATATGTGCAACAATCATAGCTCATATAAGTGCATCAAACACAAGCAAATGCATAAAAGAAATACGTATGCACATGATGCAATGACATGTGTCACCCTTGACGTCAGTCAAGCCGTCAACACATCCCATTTGTGTGACCGAGTGGGTAGGGCTATGACAACTGTACCACTCTAACAACAAATACCACATAAGGCGTGGTTGAGTGGACAGGATGCTGGGGAGTCCACACTCCAGACCCACGGTACATCGGGGGAGCTATCACTGCTCTACTATCCCTCAAAAACAAACAACGGTGAGGGTGAGCCACCAACAACTCATCCCTCTAAAAACAACGGTGAGGGTGTCACTGTTTGGCATAACAGGACAAACACTCGCACTCTAATAACTACCACGATAACAAGTGGTTGAGTGAATCGAGCAACAATATGACTAACGACGGCTTAACCAAATGTAAGCCTAAAAATCGTTAGTATGCCACGTGCAAGTATGGTGCATGCTATACGATGCACAAACAACCGAAGAAACAACGATGCAACAAAATCCAACAAGTATACGATGCATCAATACAACCATCCAGAAATCGAAAACCAACGATTATGCACCTACACTACTAGGTAGGATATTTCTAATGCCAAATAAACCTATTTGTGTTTAATGGACTTCTAAGTACTCGCGTACAAGCGGTAGAACAGAAAACCAACAGAGGACTGTACAGAAACGAATTTGGAAACACTCGAAGATCAACGAAGAATAAGTCTCAACGGCGATGTTTTAAATAACGGCAACGAACAAGGTCAAGCAACCTATCAGACATAATATAGCCATGCTTTTAAGGTAAAGAAAACTACTCGAGTACAAAGGAGAAATATCCGCCTTATAATTGTAGAACGTATACGAATAGAACCTCCCACGATCAACTATGCGAGTCCAAAATCAGGATCCTGTATTGAGGATAAAGTTTAGCTATTTATATAATTAATAATTAACTAAACAGGATACTCAATGTGATTATGATAAATCTTAACTGTAACGTCTATTTAATTAACTCTTAAGAAATCATCAATTCCTACTTAGATAAATTTCCAAACTTGGAGCTCACACATGATGCTTCAAGAGCAATCAAATCTTCTATACCCAAATCAACCCACAACACTGGTATCACACAGTCACAACTCAAATCTACATCTTTCATTATAGGAAAAGTACACCTACACAGAACCGAAACTACAAATCTGAACATCAATTCCAACCTTTATCTCAAAACTCAAAGAACCTACATCGACATGAATACCAACCACATACTATCCTAAGACAGAATCCAATTACAGTTTACATGTCGATTAAATATAACCCTATTGTTTTGAATCAAAACCATCACCAAGTTAATAGCCCCAATCCAAACCAAACTCACAGCAGGACTTCAAACACCACCGGAGAACATTCTTCCTCAACTACTCCACCGCCAATGTAATCAAAACAAAATCATGGCATTAAAACATCAAACAACCCAAACCTAAACAATCACAGAAAACCCATATCTGATGGGTGGTCGGCGAAATCAACAGGGAACGGCGACGTGAGGCGCGGCTCCGACGATGACTCTTCACTATCCACATATGCGATGGATAACACCTCTCCGCCAGCAATTGACCGTGGCCAACGGCTCAAGCAGTGGAAGCATGCGGCAGTTCCTTTTTGTGCGACGAGAGCAACTCGGCAAGGGCTCCACGCGAGGCAACAACGCGACTAAGTGGGTGCTGGATCACGCGAAGGAGAAGAGGAAGAAGGAGAAGAGCACGGCGACGACGGGGAGACGACGAAGGAGCGACACTCACTGGGAACCGCTGCGGCGCGTGCGGGCTACGGGGAAAGGGTCGGTGGCGTCGGGCGAAAACCGAAAGGGGTAGTGTCGGGGAGGAATCAGGGATTCTATGGGGAAGTTAGGGCTTTTTAGGGGGTTTAAAAAAAATGATTGGCCTTTTTACAATAAAGCCCTCTAAGTTTGATTAATTCCAACCACACCCTTATGTTTCAAATTTTCAATTTTAACCCCTAAATTTTTTAGTATTTAACATCAAAGGTTGAGGTCCTAGGATACTAAATCCCTACATTTAGGGTGCCCTTAATATATCTAAGTATTCTTTTTAGGGCTGCTAAGTGCGTTTCCTTGGCACAGGTTTGGTATCTAGCGCACATCCCTACAGCAAAAAGAATATCAGGTCTGCTGGCTGTAAGGTACAGTAGACTTCCTATCATACTTCTATAGAGTTTATGGTCTACTGGTTTACCATCAAAGTTACTGTCTATCTTTATATTAGTAGCCATGGGGGTACTTATGCTTTTAGAGTTATCCATTTTAAATTTCTTTATTAACTCTTTAGCATATTTGGATTGATGGACATAATTTCCATCCCTAGTTTGTTTAATTTGTAATCATAGGAAAATGTTAAGCTCACCAACTAAGCTCATTTCAAATTCATTTTCCATTATTTTAACAAATTCTTTTAGAAAGTTTGAGTTGGTGGACCCAAAGATTATGTCATCTACGTAGATTTGGGCAATAAATATATCTTTTCCTAGGGTCTTAATAAATAAGGTTGAGTCAATTTGACCTTGTTTAAACTCTTTTGAAGTTAGGTAGGTTGACAGGCGTTCATACCAGGCCCTAGGTGCTCGTTTTAGTCCATAAACTGCTTTAGTAAGTTTGTAAACATGGTTAGGTCTTTCTAAGTCTTCAAACCTAGGGGGTTGTCCTACATAAACTTCTTCTTTAATGAATCCATTTAAAAAGGCTGACTTTACATCCATTTGGTATAGCTTAAATCCTTTATGAGATGCAAAGGCTAATAACATCCTAATGGACTCAAGTCTAGCTACTGGGGCATATGTTTCGTCGTAGTCTAACCCTTCTACTTGGCTGAATCCTTTCGCTACTAAGCGGGCTTTGTTTCTGACTATTTCTCCTTGATCATTTAGCTTATTCCTAAAGACCCACTTAGTGTCAATGATGGATTTGCCTTCAGGTTTAGGTATTAGTTCCCAGACATGGTTTCTCTCAAATTGGGCTAATTCTTCTTACATAACTATGATCCAATCAGGATCAGGTTGGGCTTCATCTATAGTCTTAGGTTCTATTTTTGAGATCATTGCTATTTGTCTAAGGTTTCTATAGGAGGATCTAGTCCTGGCTCCTAGAGTTGGATCACCCATAATTTGATCGGTTGGGTGACTAAGTCTGGGTTTCTTAGATTTTCTAGAACTTGGTTCAGCCTCAGGTCCGGCTAGTCGGTTTGGTTCACTATTTGATTCAACTCTTTGAGCTGGTTTAATTATTGGTTCAATAATTGATTCATATGATTCACTAGTTGGTTCAATGGTTAGTTCGTTTATAGGTTCAATTAAGGATTCACCAATTTGTTGATTATCTTCTTGATCAGTGTTTGATGAAGTTAGATTTGGATTTGAATTACTTTCTTCATCAAATATTAGGTTGGTTGTTTCTTCGATTTTCTTAGTTTGGTTGTTGTAAATCCTATAGGCTCTACTTGTTGTTGAGTATCCTAAGAAGATGCTTGGGGTTGACTTAGACTGGAATTTTCCTAAGTAGTCTTTGGTGTTTAGGATATGGACTTTGCATCCAAAGACCCTTAAGTAGTGTAGATTTGGGAGTCTATTGTAATATAGTTCATAGGGTATTTTGTTGTGTCGCTTGTTAATCAGGACCCTATTTTGTATGTAGCAAGCCGTACTAATTGCTTCTGCCCAATATTGGTTTGCTAAGTTAAATTCATTGAACATAGCCCTAGCGGCTTCCTGTAGTGTTCTATTTCTCCTTTCGACTATCTCATTTTGCTGGGGGGTTATAGGACACGAAAATTCATGTATGTATCCATTTACCTTACAGAATTCCTCGAACCGTTGATTTTCAAATTCTCCCCCGTGGTCACTCCTAAGTCTTTTGATTTTAGTATCGTTTTGATTTTCAATTAACTTACAGAATTCATTAAGTAAGTTTAGGGTTTCATCTTTGGTCTTTAGAAACCTAACCCAGGTGAACCTAGAATAATCATCAACTATTACTAAGCAGTACCGGCTTCCGCGTAGTGACTTGGCTCCGTGTGAATCAAATAGGTCAAGGTGCAGGAGCTCAAGTGTGGTTTGAGTTAGATCAGATTGAATTAGTTTGTGATTAGATCTGGTTTGTTTACCTTGATTGCAAGATTCACAGATTAGGTTTTCATGATTTTTAATCTTGGGAATACCTTTAATTAAGCCAAGTTGGGTGATTTTTGAAATAGTTCTTAGGTTGGTGTGACCTAGTCTCCTATGCCAGAGGTTTGATTGTTCTAACTGGGTTAACATGCATTTAGGTACTAGGGGAAGGTTTATAGTGTAAACATTATTTTTTCTAGTGCCCTTAAGCATGATTTCTGAGTCTTGTACGTTTCTAATCAGGCAGTTAGAATTGTTAAAGGTAACTATATAACCAGAATCACACAATTGACTTATGCTAAGCAAGTTAAAATTGAATTGTTCAACAAAGAGTACTTTCTTAATAATAATGTTAGATTTGAGTTCAATATTACCTGACTCAATTACCTTGAGTGTATCATTGTTGCCAAATGCCACAGAGCCTAGGTTCTTGAACTTGAGTTTGGTGAATTTCAATTTATCTCCAGTCATGTGTCTGGAGCAACCGCTATCCAACATCCATTGGTCCAAATCTTTATGTTCCTACACATAAATTTTTTTGTTGATTTGGATCCAATTAGAATCAGGATTGGCCTAAATTGATTTTCACAGCCTAGTCTGTCTCACCCAAATCTAGGGTTTTCAATCACGTTAGCCTTATAGGTTTTGTGAGACAGGTTTTGATAAAAGAATTTTTGAAAAACATGATTTATTTTGAAAAACTTAATTAATTTTGGAAATAATTGAATTTATTTAAAAATTATTTGAATCTATACATAACTGAAAATTTGTGTTAGATTTAAATTTTACAAAGACTAATTTGAATTTGAATTTCAAAAATTGGCTTCCAGGTCTTGGCGAGGCACTAGACCTTCTTTGGCCGTAGCCTTATTGGATCATCAACCCTTTCCTTGACAAAGCCTTTTAATGAAATTTCATTTTCAAAATTAGTCTTTGAAAAATTCTGGTCTAACTAGTTTGGATCTTGGATCGGTAGCTTCGGCTAGTTTCACCAGTCTGAAGAGACCAAGTATACTTGAGCTTATTAGAATTGGTTTCCCTAACGTACTATCATTTCACCTCCTCTCAATACTATGTTGTCAAATTTTAGTTAAGTTGATTCAGTCCTTAAACTAACCATTCCTAGATCTAAACATGGTAAATTGCAGAAATTAAATAAACAAGCAAACAAGCACATTGCAATCAAGAATTGAATTTTATCTAATAATAACTATGGTTTTTTAACTTGGCTCCCCCTGGACTAAAACCACGATAATGGTCTGGCAAGATGTGAATCTTGTCCTTGGGGATCCAATAATGATTTGATCCAGTTTGTTTGTTCAGGCATAGTTTGGGTACCCATGCCTGAACTTTAGGTCTGGACTGGTTCAGTACAGCAAAATAGGATCTTTGTCGAGATTTGGTTCTGTAGCCTAGTCCGGATCGATTTAGAACCGATTTCTGTTTTCCAAGAATCATGTCAAGATTCTTGGAACCAGAAGTAAATCGTTCTAACGCGGATCTAAGATCCTTAACCTGAGTTTTCAGGGAGGAGTTCTCTTTCTCAAGTTTTTCAACTTGAGTAGAGGTTCCTTCTTGAACCTTCTCAGTTAAGGGTTTAGAGTCAGCTCCCTCTTTCAGGTGTTTTACTTCCTGTCGGAGGGATTCGATTCGGAGTTTAGCTTTAGCCAAATCTCGAGAAAGGTAAGATATTAATTCATTTAATTGACTTCTAGTAAAACCACTTACCTTGATTTCGCCTTTCTCTGAAAATGTCAGTCTGCCGTCGTCCTGTTCTGACTCTGACTCGATCTCGACTTCTTCTGAGGCGGTTAGTGCGAGTAGGTTCGATTGTGGGACCTCTTCTTCTTCTTCGGAGGAGGACTCGTCCCACGTTGCTTGAAGTGCTTTCTTTTTCCTTGTGTTCTTTGCTTCCTTCAAGTTAGGGCATTCGGTCTTATAGTGGCCCTTCTTCTTGCATTTGTAGCAGGTCACGTTGGGCTTGCTCTTTTCATTTGCGGGTTCAGCTGGTTCATCCTTTCTTCGGCTGGCTTTCCTTCTGTTGGTTTGATTCTTAACTCCTTGTAGTAGTTTCTTGCCAGTTGGACCAGCTTTGGTCGATCTCCTTCGTCTTCAGAGTCTGAGTCTGATTCAGACTCAGGTGTTGGTTGAAGTTTCTTCTTGGATTTCTTTTCAAATTTACCTACAATAAAGGCAATGCCTTTCTCGACTAGGGTGCAGTTAGTCTGCTCATGTAATTCTAATTCAGAGAATAATTCATCTAATTTAATTTTTGAAAGGTCCCTTGAAACCTTTATGCATCTATCATAGATGCCCACAAGGTATTTCTCGGGAAAGCATACCTTATTAGGTCACGGTTTTCTACCTTGTGACCGATGGTGTGTAGTCCATTCATTAATTCTTGAATTCGAGCGTGAAGTTGAGCTGCTGTTTCGTTGTCGTTCATTTTGATCGTATACAGCTTGTTCAGGAGCAGATCTCGCTTGCTGATCCGAGTGTCTGATGTTCCTTCGTGCAGCTCGATCAGTTTCCCCCACAGCTCCTTGGCACTGTTAAAGGGACCCACCCAGTTCAGCTCTTCTTTTGTTAAGCCGTATTGGAGGGTCTGGGTCTCCTTTGTATCATCTTCAATTTTCCGTTTCAGAGCGGTGTCCCACTCCGTGTAGGTTTGAGGTACTCCTTCAGCATTTTTCGGAATCTCCAGTCCGGACTGGATGATTATTCACATGACCACCTGAGTTTTCAGGTGGACCTCCATTCTGCTTTTCCAGTAAGAGAAGTCCTCCCCACTGAAGAGAGGTGGTCTTGCAGTACTGAAGCCTTCTTGGATGGCCATTTATCTGAAACTTAAGAAAAAGAGAGAGAAATATCCCAAGACTTGGTCTTGGATTAGTAGTGCGGGATAAAAGAATATTTGTCGAGGGGTGTTGCACCGACCTCGATTAATAAAAAATTCCGAAAAAAATATTAAAAAGATTTAAAAAAATCTGAAAAATTCTCAAATTGGTGGTTGCACCAAATTTGAGCTTCCCCGCTCTGATTGTTGGATCGAGAGAAACGATAGAGGGGGGTGAATATCGTTAAACGCTTTTTGGATAAATAATAGAGCAAGTACGCAGCGGAATCAAAACAATCGCGAACATAGGTAGTTTTACTTGGTTCGGAGCCTAGGTCGACTCCTACTCCAAGGCCCACGGTCGTTGACCGTTTTCTGCGGGCAATTCTATAAGTGCGCAAATCAGTTTACAAGATTGAATTTACAAGTATAGCAAAGTAAACTTTAAAAAGAAAACTCTTCTTTTACCGACGTCCGATGTAGGTTGTCTTTTCGGAGCAGCGGGACGTCGTCGGCTCTTGAGTCTTGAGTCGGGAGTTTTCCGGAGCAGAGCGCGAGAGCAGAAGAGAGTGTATGCGTTGGAAAGAATGATTGTTGAAGCCTTGGGGTCGAGGGCCCTTTTTATAGCACCTGGGGGCGCCCGGAACGTCGGGGGCGCCCCCCACGTGTCAGCCGATCCGCTTCCATCTCGGTCAGCTCTGATCCCTTAAAACTCGGGATCAAGCTTTGACGGGGGCGCCCGGAACGCTGGGGGCGCCCGGACTGACCGGGTCAAACCTCATCCATTTGGCTTCTCGCTGGCTTGCTTCGTTGGCTTCACCTGGGGACGCCCGGGAGCACGGGGGCGCCCCGCCCATAAGCTGCCGAAGCTCAACTTGCTTTACATTGTTTTGTGTTCACCTTGGGGGCGCCCGAGACACTCCGGGCGCCCTGGTCAGCTGCTGCCTCACTCCTTTGAGGCTCTCTGAGCTGCAGACACTCATTCCTTCGGTCCTGCATCTAGGGTTAGTCCAAAACAACATAAAGCAATAAGATGTTAGTTTATACAGCCTTAGCTGTCTTGGTTCTGACATTGGATCTCCAAAATGGAGCCCTAGGTCGAACCGACGCCTACTGTTCCCTCAATGGGGAACGCGTCCTCACCTACTCCTCTCGGGAGAATGTACCTGATGCCAACCGGCTCCTTCGGTTGGACTTTTGCCTAGCGGTCCTTCGCTAGGTCTTGGATACCAAGCTGTCCTTCGCCCGGTACCTGGCATTCCTTCGCCAGGTCTTCAGTACCAAGCTGTCCTTCGCCTGGGGCCTAGCAGTCCTTCGCTAGGTCTTTGTATCCTGGCATTCCTTCGCCAGGTGCCTAGCATTCCTTCGCTAGGGCTTTGTATCTTGGCATTCCCTCGCCAGGTGCCTAGCTGTCCTTCGCTAGGTCTTTGTATCCTGGCATTCCTTCGCCAGGTGCCTAGCAGTCCTTCGCTAGGGCTTTGCCTGCACACTTGGGTAACATGTTAGACACACAATATACCTTAACTTTTGAACCCTGTTGCCATTATCAAAATCCAGGTTTGACTTGGGTGCATTTTGCACCAACAATCTCCCCCTTTTTTATTTATGGCAACCCTGGTTCAAAAAGTTAGGTTAATAATAATAAAACAAATGGTTTTTTGTTCCCTCCCCTGGAAGGAATCTCCCCCTAGATATTTTAAAACTTCGTGGGGTTTTTGAAAATTAAGTTCTATGTCTAATAATTGATTAATTTTTACTTAGAACAATTTTCAACAGAAACTATATTTTCCAAAATAATTTATACTTGTAGGAAAATTTAAGTTTTGGATAAATTTGAAAACTTAAGTTTAGGAATACTTAGAAAAATTTTGCAAACTTATGTTTTGAAATACTTAGAAAAAATTTTGCAAATTAAGTTTTTGAATAAAGGATATAGTTTGAAATTTTAAAAAAAAATATATTGAAAATTTTAGAAAATTTTAAACTCTCCTTTCCTATCTCTCCCCCTTTGCCATATATCAAAAACAAATAAATATAGCAAAAACAGGATAATTAAATTGCATAAAAGCTAAATAATAAATTGCATAAAAGCGAAATTATTTTGCTGTACTGACCCAATTCAAGATATGAACTAAACCAAATCAGTTTCTTTTAGGGTCCTGTCTAACCCAATTAGCTACTTACTAACTGCTATTAAACAGTAGTTTTTGCTGGGGTTAGTCAAGTTAAGTATTCTGTTCAAGTTAAATTTTCTAAACTTGACACTTAACTTGATTACTGTGTAGTTTGTATTTAGTGCCCCAATTACTGCAGATGCACTGACTTAAAGCATCTTGAATTAAGGCAAACACCTAAGCATCTCAACCCATTCTAGGTTATCAATCAAAAAAACCCTAAGGTGCTTGTGAGATGCTTGCTTCTAAATCTATAGGTGCATGCAGTTCTAGGGTTAGGGCCTAGGCTAAGTCCATTTGCGAAAAAGCCCTAGTTTTGAAGGTGGTAGTTTTGAAAATAAAACTAAGTCGAAAAATATTTAAAAAATTTCAAAACTAAGTAAAAGTTGATTTTGAAAACATTTAAGAATTTTAAATCTGATTTTTGAAAAACATTTGAAAATTTTACAGGCTGAAGTAGTAGAAAAACCAAAAAGCAAAGTAGACCTATTCTACCAAGCATAATCCTAACTGCCTTCTTAGTGAACTGAACTCAGACTCAGGTAGGGGTTTGGTGAATATGTCAGCTAAGTTAGATTTAGAATCTACATGCTTAAGGACTATCTCATCCCTGGCTACATGATCTCTTACAAAGTGGTGCTTAACTTATATATGTTTAGTTCTGGAATGTTGGATTGGGTTTTTAATTAGATTAATTGAGCTTATATTATCGATAAAAACTTGGGTTTGGGTGTAATTGAGCTGAAAGTCCTTAAGAGTGTGCATCATCCATAAAAGTTGTGCTACACACTCTCCTAACGTAACATACTCAGCTTCAGTTGTGGATAGAGCTACACAGTGTTGTTTTCTGCTACACCAACTTACTAGACTCTGTCCTAACAGTTGGCAGCTTCCACTTGTGCTCTTTTTATCAAATTTACAACCAGCATAGTCAGAATCTGAGTATCCTGATAAATCAAAGGTTGAGGTCTTAGGATACCAAATCCCTACATTTAGGGTGCCCTTAACGTATCTTAGTATTCTTTTTAGAGCTGCTAAGTGTGTTTCCTTAGCACAGGTTTGGTATCTTGCACACATCCCTACGGCAAAAAGAATATCAGGTCTGCTAGCTATAATGTACATCCCTACGGCAAAAAGAATATCAGGTCTGCTGGCTGTAAGGTACAGTAGACTATCTATCATACTTCTATAGAGTTTAAGCTCTATTGGTTTACCATCAGGGTCACTATCTATTTTTATATTAGTGGCCATGGGGGTACTTATGCTTTTAGAGTTGTCCATCTTAAATTTCTTTATTAACTCTTTAGCATATTTGGATTGATGGACATAGTTTCTATCCCTAGTTTGTTTAATTTGTAAGCCTAGGAAAAAGTTAAGCTCACCAACTAAGCTTATTTCAAATTCATTTTCCATTATTTTAACAAATTCTTTTAGAAAGTTTGAGTTGGTGGACCCAAAGATTATGTCATCTACGTAGATTTGGGCAATAAATATATCTTTTCCTAGGGTTTTAATAAATAAGGTTGAGTCGATTTGTCCTTGTTTAAATTCTTTAGAAATTAAGTACGTTGACAAGCGTTCATACCAGGCCCTAGGTGCTTGTTTTAGTCCATATAATTCTTTAGTAAGTTTGAACACGTGGTCAGGTCTTTCTAAGTCCTCAAACCTAGGGGGTTGTCCTACATAAACTTCTTCTTTAATGAATCCATTTAAAAAGGCTGACTTTACATCCATTTGGTATAGCATAAATCCTTTATGGGATGCAAAGGCTAATAACATCCTAATGGACTCAAGTCTAGCTACTGGGGCATATGTTTCGTCGTAGTCTAATCATTCTACTTGGCTGAATCCTTTGGCTACTGTAACACCCAATAATTTTCTGGTATTATTAGGGATTTTTCGGAATTTTTCTAGCATTTTTCGGAATTAAAATAAAAAGAAAAAAATTAAAGGGTCGAGTGGAGATTGATCTCGCGACCACGCGAGAAGCCAATCCCTAAGCAAGTCCAAGTGACCGGCTGGGCTAGGGTATCAAGCACAAAAAAGGATGAAGCGAAATAATATTATAGTTGATTTAGCCCGTTTCATGAAGAGGTATTTAAACTTCCACTTAAGTTGAGTTAAGACCCCATTAGGGCTTGGAGGAGGCGGCACGAGCAAGGTGGGAGGCTGCGAAAAACAGGGAAGAAAAGGAGAGTTTTCTCCTCCTTCTTCTTCCTCTTGAAGTAGAAAACCTAGGGCTTCTTCCCTAGGGCCAAGGGTGAAGTTTTCTTGCAAAGGAAGAGGAAAAGAACCCTACGCTAAGAATTTCGGGATACTTAGTGAGTTTTCTTCAAGAAAAGGGTAAGTAGATCACTCACCTTCAATAGAAGTAGTTTCCGTTATGTCGTTTCCGATGTAGAACCTTGATTTTATGCTCTAAGTGCATGTTTTAAGTTTATGCTAATTGTGTGTCTTAAGTTTATAAAGAGAACATGTTTATTAACTTAGAACTTGGTTTTGATTAAGTTTTGGTTGTGTGACCTAAGTATGATAAGACTAAATTCTTGAAAGGTCCCAAAAATGAGTTTTGGGTTAAGGGCACGCAAGGTGCTCGATGAAAGTTCCAAGTAAGAAAGGTAAAGTTTTGTAGTGCAAAAAGTTATGAAAAAGGAAAGATAGCTTGATAATTATAAGCTTTATGAGTAAGAAAGTATTTTACTTTTGTAAAGTGACATGTACCGGGAAAAAGAGAGGCCCACAGAAAGTTAGAAAGAAGCTCTAATAGGGTGCGGTGGCTAGCTACCCCGAAACCTATTAGAGAAGCGCGCAATTGGTACATTGATACCATGGTACAATGTCAAGGCCTAAAGAAAGTTGAATATTATTTTCAAGTATATAAATATTTACAAGTGTTTTAGCTTTGAGCACGTGTCTTTATTTCAATAAGTTCATATTGATACTTTACAAGCATGATAAAGGGTAAGAGTAAAGAGGTTAGTGTTTTAATGTATGAGCATGCTAAGTTTGCAAATGTTTTATGCAAGTAATGTTTTCAATATGATTGAGCATGATAATTATATGTAAGTTTTCCCATGTGCATGTATTTTGGAAGTAAGCATTCTTTGAAAAGAGCATGTTTATCCCTTATCGTTTGGATTTGTGAGTTAGGATTTACTTACTAAGCAATTTGCTTATTAGTTGCATTTTCCTTCTATTGCAGATAAAGGTAAAGAAAAAGCATAAGTTAAGGAGGCGAAGGGACTTGCTTTGATGTTCAGTGGCGGCGGAACCGTGGAAGAGATCTTTGGGCTAAGTCTTGTAGAACATGTGTTTTGGTGTTTTGAAGTGGTAGAATAAATGACCTTGTTTAAACTACGCATAGAGGTTAAGTTTGGTACAAACTCTAGAGTGTTTTGCTTATATTTTGATAGTTTTGTTAAATCTCGCAAGGATTCTAATTTCAAGTTATTGAATTCGTTTTGAGTTGCTAAAATATTTATAAAACTAGTATAGAGTATAGAAATGGAGTTATGTCTTTGTATACATTGGAGGTATGTGAATTGTGGACTTTTGAAACAAATTTTCTGGTCTGAAAATGCAGATTTCAGGCGTGCCAGTCGACTGGTACAGAACCAGTCGACTGCGCTATAGAACAGGACCTTCTGTTCGATGCACCAGTCGACTGCCAAAAGGCCAGTCGACTGGTGCCGCGCCCAGAAACTTTCTGTGGCTGATACCAGTCGACTGGCTATATAGCAGTCGACTGGTACCATTGAAAAGAAGTGGTATAAAGCAGCTGGATAGTGCTTCAGTCTTACAACGAAGAGGTCTTTGGGTCAAATCCTTGCAAAGCAAATAAAATGAAAGTTGTTTTGTTTTTTTTGGAAAAAAAAGAGAGAGAAGGAAGAAAAAAAAATTTCATAGCAAGTTAAAGGAAGTCCAGTAGTTATAACCTAAGGCTAAGAATAAGGTAAAGTTAAGGTTAAGTGAAAGTGATGTCCGCCTTAAGGGAGAGAGAGAAGTTAAGGAGGCGGGCCGTCACAGCTACTAGGCGGGCTTTATTTCTGACTATTTCTCCTTGATCATTTAGTTTATTCCTAAAAACCCACTTAGTGTCAATGATGGATTTGCCTGCAGGTTTAGGCACTAGTTCCCAGACTTGGTTCCTCTCAAATTGGGCTAATTCTTTCTGCATAGCTATGATCCAATCAGGATCAGGTAGGGCTTCATCTGTAGTCTTAGGTTCTATTTTTAAGATCATTGCTATTTGACTAAGGATTCTATAGGAGGATCTAGTCCTGACTCCTAGAGTTGGATCACCCACAATTTGATCGGTTGGGTGACTAAGTCTGGGTTTCTTGGATTTTCTAGAACTTGGTTCAGCCTCAGGTCCGGCTGGTCGGTTTGGTTCACTATTTGATTCAACTCTTTGAGCTGGTTCAATTATTGGTTCAATGATTGGTTCATTTGATTCACTAGTTGGTTCAATGGTTAGTTCGCTTATAGGTTCAATTAAGGATTCACCAATTTGTTGATTATCTTCTTGATCAGTGTTTGATGAAGTTAGATTTGGATTTGAATTACTTTCTACATCAAATATTAGATTGGTTGTTTCTTCGATTTTCTTAGTTTGGTTGTTGTAAACCTTATAGGCTCTACTTGTTGTTGAGTATCCTAAGAAGATGCCTGGGGTTGACTTAGACTGGAATTTTCCTAAGTAGTCTTTGGTGTTTAGGATATGGACTTTGCATCCAAAGACCCTTAGGTAGTGTAGATTTGGGAGTCTATGGTAATATAGTTCATAGGGTGTTTTGTTGTGTCGCTTGTTAATCAGGACCCTATTTTGGATGTAGCAAGCCGTACTAATGACTTCTGCCCAATATTGGTTTGCTAAGTTAAATTCATTGATCATTGCCCTAGCGGCTTCCTGTAGTGTTTTATTTTTCCTTTCGACTATCCCATTTTGCTGGGGGGTTCTAGGACACGAAAATTCATGTATGTATCCATTTACTTTACAGAATTCCTCGAACCATTTATTTTCAAATTCTCTCCCGTGGTCACTCCTAAGTCTTTTGATTTTAGTATCGTTTTGATTTTCAATTAATTTACAGAATTCATTAAGTAGGTTTAGGGTTTCATCTTTGGTTTTTAGAAACCTAACCCAGGTAAACCTAGAGTAATCATCAACTATTACTAAGCAGTACCGGCTTCCGCTTAGTGACTTGGCTCCATGTGAATCAAATAGGTCAAGGTGCAGGAGCTCAAGTGTGGTTTGAGTTAGATCAGATTGAATTAGTTTGTGATTAGATCTGGTTTGTTTACCTTGATTGCAAGATTCACAGATTAGGTTTTCATGATTTTTAATCTTGGGAATACCTTTAATTAAGCCAAGTTGGGTGATTTTTGAAATAGTTCTTAGGTTGGTGTGACCTAGTCTCGTATGCCAGAGGTTTGATTGTTCTAACTAGGTTAACATGCATTTAGGTACTAGGGGAAGGTTTATAGTGTACACATTATTCTTTCTAGTGCCCTTAAGCATGATTTCTGAGTCTTGTACGTTTTTAATCAGGCAGTTAGAATTGTTAAAGGTAACTATATAACCAGAATCACACAACTGACTTATGCTAAGCAAGTTAAAATTGAATTGTTCAACCAAGAGCACTTTCTTAATAATAAAGTTAGATTTGAGTTCAATATTACCTGACCCAATTACCTTGAGTGTAGCATTGTTGCCAAATGCCACAGAGCCTAGGTTCTTGAACTTGAGTTTGGTGAATTTCAATTTATCTCCAGTCATGTGTCTGGAGAAACCGCTATCCAACATCCATTGGTCCAAATCTTTATTTTCCTACACATAAAGAGTTTTGTTGATTTGGATCCAATTAGAATCAGGAATAGCCTAAATTGATTTTCACAGCCTAGTCTGTCTCACCCAAATCTAGGGTTTTCAATCACGTTAGCCTTATAGATTTTGTGAGACAAGTTTTGATAAAAGAATTTTTGAAAAAAGACATGACTTATTTTGAAAATCTTAATTAATTTTGAAAACAGTTGAATTTATTTTGAAAAGAATGTTTAAGTCTACAAGTAACTGAAAATTTGTGTTAGATTTAAATTTTACAAAGTCTAATTTGAATTTGAATTTTAGAGATTGGCTTCCAGGTCTTGGCGAGGCACTAGGCCTTCTTTGGCCGTAGCCTTATTGGATCATCAACCCTTTCCTTGACAAAGCCTTTCAATGAAATTTCATTTTCAAGATTATTCTTTGAAAAATTCTGGTCTAACTAGTTTGGCTCTTGGATCGGTAGCTTCGGCTAGTTTCACCAGTCTAAAGAGACCAAGTATACTTGATCTTATTAGAATTGATTTCCCTAACGTACTATCATCTCACCTCCTCCCAATACTATGTTGTCAATTTTCAGTTAAGTTGGTTTGGTCCTTAAACTAACCATTCCTAAGTCTAAGCATGATAAATTGCAGAAATTAACAAAACAAGCAAACAAGCAAATTGCAAGCAAGAATTGAATTTTATCTAATAATGACTATTGTTTTCAATTTGGCTCCCCCTGAACTATAGCTACGATAATGGTTTGGCAAGATGTGAATCTTGTCCTTGGGGATCCAATATTGGTTTGATCCAGTTTGTTTGTTCAGACATAGTTTTGGTACCCATGCCTGAACTTTGGGTCTGGACTGGTTCAGTACAGCAAAGTAGGATCTTTGTCGAGATTTGGTTCTATAACCTAGTCTGGATCGATTTAGAACCGATTTCTATTTTTCAAGAATCATGTCAAGATTCTTGGAACCAGAAGTAAATCGTTCTAATGCTGATCTATGATCCTTAACCTGAATTTTCAGGGAGGAATTCTCTTTCTCATGTTTTTCAACTTGAGTAGAGGTTCCTTCTTGAACTTTCTCAGTTAAGGGTTTAGGGTCAGCTCCCTCTTTCAGGAGTTTTACTTCCTGTCGGAGGGATTCGATTCGGAGTTTGGCTTTCGCCAAATCTCGAGAAAGATAAGATATTAACTCGTTTAATTGACTTCTAGTAAATCCACTTACCTTGATTTCGCCATCCTCTGAGAATGTTAGTCTGCCGTCGTCCTTTTCTGATTCTGACTCGGTCTGGACTTCTTCTGAGGCGGTTAGTGCGAGTAGGTTCGATTGTGGGACCTCTTCTTCTTTGGAGGAGGAGGATTCGTCCCACGTTGCTTGAAGTGTCTTCTTCTTCCTTCTATTCTTTTTGGTCTCCTTTAGGTTCGGACACTCCGTCTTGTAGTGACCTTTCATCTTGCACTCGTAGCAGGTCACATTGGGCTTATTCTTTTTGTTTGCGGGTTCAGCAGGTTCATCCTTTCTTCTACTGGCTCTTCGTTTGTTGGTTTGGTTCTTTAATTCTTTGTAGTAGTTTCTTGCCAGTCGAACCAGCTTAGGTCTATCTCCTTCTTCGTCTTCTGAGTCTGAGTCTGAGTTAGACTCGGGTTCAGGTTGAGGCTTTTTCATTGTTGTCCTTCCAGTTATACCTGCAACAAAGGCAATACCTCTCTCGGCCAAATTGCAGTTAGTCTGTTCATGTAATTCGAACTCAGAGAATAATTCATCTAATTTAACTTTTGAAAGGTCCCTTGAAACCTTGTATGCATCTGCCATAGATGCCCACAATGTGTTTCTAGGGAAAGCATTTAAAGCGTACCTTATTAGGTTGCGGTTATCTACCTTGTGATCGATGGTGTGCAGTCCGTTCATCAGTTCCCAGATTCGAGCGTGAAGCTGAGCTGCTGTTTCGTTGTCGGTCATTTTAATTGTATATAGCTTGTTCAGGAGAAGATCCCTCTTGCTGATCCGTGTGTCTGATGTTTCTTTATGCAGCTCGATCAGTTTTCCCCACAGCTCCTTGGCACTGTTGAAGGGACCCACCCGGTTCAGCTCCTCTTTTGTTAAGCCGCATTGGAGGGTCTGGGTCGCCTTTGCATCCGCTTCAATTCTCCGTTTCAGAGCGGTGTCCCACTCTGTGTAGCTTTGAGGTACTCCTTCAGCATTTCTCGGAATCTTCAGTCCGGACTGGATGATTATCCACATGTCCACCTGAGTTTTCAGGTGGACCTCTATTCTGCTCTTCCAGTAGGAGAAGTCTTCTCCACTGAAGAGAGGTGGTCTTGCGGTGCTGAAGCCTTCTTGCATGACCATTTTATCTGAAACGTAAACTAGACAAAAAATATCCCAAGACTTGGTCTTGGATTAGTAGTGCAGGATAAAGAAAAAGTATTTGTCAAGTGGTGTTGCACCAACCTCGATCAACGAGAAGAAATTCGAAAAAAATATTAGAAGAAATTCGAAAAAAAATCCGAAAAATTTTCAAACTGATGGTTGCACCAAATTTAAACTTCCCCGCTCTAATACCACTTGTTGGATCGAGAGAAACGATAGAGGGGGGTGAATATCGTTAAACGCTTTTCGAATAAATAATAGAGCAAGTACGCAGTGGAATCAAAACAATCGCGAACATAGGTAGTTTTACTTGGTTCGGAGCCTAGGTCGACTCCTACTCCAAGGCCCACGGTCGTTGATCGTTTTCTGCGGGCAATTCTATAAGTGCGCAAATGAGTTTACAAGATTGAATTTACAAGTATAGCAAAGTAAACTTTAAAAAGAAAACTCTTCTTTTACTGACGTCCGATGTAGGTTGTCTTTTCGGAGCAGCGGGACGTCGTCGGCTCTTGAGTCTTGAGTTGGGAGGTTTCCGGAGCATAGCGCGAGAGCAGAAGAGAGTGTATGCGATGGAAAGAATGATTGTTGAAGCCTTGGGGTCGAGGGCCCTTTTTATAGCACCTGGGGGCGCCCGGAACGTCGGGGGCGCCCCCCCCCCCACGTGTCAGCCGATCCGCTTCCGTCTCGATTAGCTTTGAACCCTTAAAACTCGGGATCAAGCTTTGACGGGGGCGCCCGGAACGCTGGGGGCGCCGGATTGACCGGGTCAAACCTCATCCGTTTGGCTTCTTGCTGGCTTGCTTCGTTGGCTTCACCTGGGGGCGCCCGGGAGCACGGGGGCGCCCGGGAGCAGGGGGGCGCTCGGGAGCACGGGGGCGCCCCGCCCATAAGCTGCCGAAGCTCACCTTGCTTTACTTTGTTTTGTGTTCACCTTGGGGGCGCTCAGGACACTCCGGGCACCCTGGTCAGCTGTTGCCTCACTCCTTTGAGGCTCTCTGAGCTGCAGACACTCATTCCTACGGTCCTGCATCCAGGGTTAGTCCAAAACAACATAAAGCAATAAGATGTTAGTTTATACAGCCTTAGCTGTCTTGGTTCTGACTTTGGGCCTCCGAAATGGAGCTCTAGGTCGAACCGATGCCTACTGTTCCCTCAACGGGGAACGCGTCCTCACCTACTCCTCTCAGGAGAATGTACCTGATGCCAACCGGCTCCTCCGGTTGGACTTTTGCCTAGCGGTCCTTTGCTAGGTCTTGGATACCAAGCTGTCCTTCGCCCGGTGCCTGACAGTCCTTCGCCAGGTCTTCAGTACCAAGTTGTCCTTCACCTGGGGCCTAGCAGTCCTTCGCTAGGTCTTTGTATCCTGGCATTCCTTCGCCAGGTGCCTAGCATTCCTTCGCTAGGGCTTTGTATCTTGGCATTCCCTCGCTAGGTGCCTAGCTGTCCTTCGCTAGGTCTTTGTATCTTGGCATTCCTTCGCGAGGTGCCTAGCAGTCCTTCTCTAGGGCTTTGCCTGCACACTTGGGTAACATGTTAGACACACAATATACCTTAACTTTTGAACCCTGTTGCCAGTATCAAAATCCAGGTTTGACTTGGGTGCATTCTGCACCAACACTGATACCACTTGTTGGATCGAGAGACACGATAGGGGGGGGGGGGTGAATATCGTAAAACGTTCGGATTTAAGATTTAGAGAAATTACGCAGCAGAAATTAAAACAAACATACGCAAACACCAAGTTTTTACTTGGTTCGGAGTCGCGGTCGGCTCCTACTCCAAGGCCCACGGTCTTTGACCGTTTACTGCGGGCAATTCTATATGTGCGCAAAACGGTTTACAAATAGATGTTACAATTGCAGTATAGTAAACACAAAAAGAAAACGGCTCTTCGTTACCGACGTCCGGTGTGGAATGTTTCTCGGAGTAGAGGGACGTCGTCGGCGCTTGTGTCTCCAGTCGGGAGGTTTCTGGAGCAGAGCGCGGGAGCAGAAGAGCGTGGATGCGTTGAACGAATTGAGTTGCTGAAGCCTTGGGGTCGAGGGCCTTTTTATAACCCCTAGGGGCGCCCGGAACGTTGGGGGCGCCCCCCCACGTGTCAGCTGATCCGAGTTGCACTCGGTCAGCTCTGATCCCTTCAATCTCAAGATCAGATCTTGACTGGGGCGCCCGGATTGACCGGGTCAGGCTCTTATCCTGTTGGCTTCTCGCGGGTTGCTTCGTTGGCTTGATCTGGGGGCGCCCGGAACAGCCGGGGCGCCCGGGAGCATAGGGGGCGCCCGGGAGCACGGGGGCGCCCCGCCCATACGCTTCCGAAGCACGTCTTTTGCTTATGTGTTTTGTATTCACCTTGGGGGCGCCCGAGACACTCCGGGCGCTCTGGTCAGCTGCTGCCTCACTCCTTTGAGGTTTTTTGAGCTGCAGATACTCGTTCCTTTGGTCCTGCATCCAGGGTTAGTCCAAAACAATATAAAGCAATAATATGTTAGTTTATACAACCTTAGCTGTCTTGGTTCTGACTTTGGACCTCCAAAATGGAGCCCTAGGTCGAACCGACGCCTACTGTTCCCTCAACAGGGAACACGTCCTCACCTACTCCTCTCGGGAGAATATACCTGATGCCAACCGGCTCCTCCGGTTGGACTTTTGCCCAGCAGTCCTTCGCCAGGTGCCTAGCTGTCCTTTGCCAGGTCTTCAGTACCAAGCTGCCCTTCGCTTGGTGCCTAGCAGTCCTTCGCTAGGTCTTTAGTGCCAAGCTGCCCTTCGCCTGATGCCTAGTAGTCCTTCGCTAGGTGCCTAGCTGTCCTTTGCCAGGTCTTCAGTACCAAGCTGCCCTTCGCTTGGTGCCTAGCAGTCCTTCGCTAGGTCTTTAGTACCAAGCTGCCCTTCGCCTGGTGCCTAGCAGTCCTTCGCTAGGGCTTTGTATCCTGGCACTCCTTCGCCAGGTGCCTAGTAGTCCTTCACTAAGTCTTTGCCTGAACACTTGGGTAACATGTTAGACAAATATTATACCTTAACTTTTGAGCCCTGTTGCCATTATCAAAACACCTGCACACTTGGGTAACATGTTAGACAAACATTATACCTTAACTTTTGAGCCCTGTTGCCATTATCAAAACACAGGTTTGACTTGGGTGCTTTCTGCACCAATAGTTTCATCACGACAGACGACACCTACTGCTACACCGTCATGATGTTCGGACTAAAGAATGCGGGGGCCACTTATCAACGGATGATGAATAAGGTCTTCTGGTCACAGATCAGTCGGAACATTGAAGTATACGTGGACAACATATTAATTCAGTCCGGTCGGGTGGAAGACCTGGTAGCCGATGTGGAGGAGACTTGCCAAACCCTGCGCAGGTATGAGCTTAAGCTAAACACTGCCAAGTGCCTCTTTGGGGCTCAGAGTGGAAAATCTCTAGGGTACATTGTGATTGAGAGGGGCATCGAGGTCAACCCCAGCAATATCAAGGCCCTGCTAGATATGGCCCCACCCCAGAATCTCCAAGAGGCGTAGAGACTCACTGGGCGGATCACAACTTTATCCCGTTTCATCTCCCGACCGGTTCAGCGACGGCTACCATTCTTCAACACCCTGCGCAAAGCCACCAAGTTTCAATAGGACGCCGACTATGACAAGGCATTTGAGGAGCTGAAGGCGTATCTTGCCAAGTTACCCGTGTTAGCCAAGCCTGAGGTCGGGGATGTGTTTTCTGTATACTTAGCTGCCTCGGCTGACTCGGTTAGCATGGTTTTGGTCAAGCAGGAGGGAGCTGAATAAAATCCTGTGTACTTTTTCGCCCATTTGTTGAAGGAAGCCGAGTGTCAATATACGACACTCGAAAAGTTGGCGTATGTACTGTTGTTAGGTGCTCGGAGGCTTCGGCTTTATTTTCTGGCACACCCCATCGTGGTCCTGACCAACAGCAACCTGGGTCGGGTAGCCTCCAATCCTAAAGCGTCGGGTCGATTGATCAAATGGACCATGGAATTAAGTGAATATGACATCCAGTACCAAGTCCGACCAGCTATCAAAGCGCAGGCCTTGGCAGATTTTTTGAGCGAGTTACACTCGGAGGAGCCCGAGGAAGCCTGGCAAGTGTATGTGGATGGCTCGTCGGCTCAGTCAGGCAGCGGAATCAGCATCTTGATGGTCTCCCCGAAGGGAGAACAGTTACACTTATTCGTCCGACTGGAGTACCGAGCCATGAACAATAAGCTAAATATGAAGCCCTCATAGCTGGGTTGCAAGCAGCCAAGCACGTGGGAGCCACCCGGGTGATACTCTACTCTGACTCTCAGCTGGTTACTCAGTAGGTCGCTGGTCGGTTTGAGGTCAATAGCGACCGACTGTAAGCCTTCGTGGAAGCCTACGAGAAGTTGAAGGCCAAATTTCAGGAGGTGCAGATACAGAAGATCCCCAGGGAAAGTAACCTAAAGGCGGATGAGTTGGCTAAGTTGGCCAGCTTAGTCGACTCTTGGGTGCATGATGTTGCCCAAAACTAGTGTCACGATGAGCACTCAAATTTAGAATTTATAACTGAAAACCCTTGCTAGCAAAATTAAATGTAGAATAGGGACCTTAGGTCGTATTTTTTTCAAGGACTAGTCGTGAGTGTTTGAATCGAGCTTGAAAATTATTTGTCGTCAAATGATTTGGGTTTTCGAGATAGAATGGGGGTTTGTTTTGCAAATAGTACGAATAAGCAGTAGGAAAAATGAGCTTAACTAAACAAATAAGCCCTAAGGAGTTTCAAGATCTACACTTAGCCGAATTGGAAGCTATTAAAGAACCTAGCTTAACACTAATTGAGAATCAAGCAATTCAATTGGATTATGAAACTAAAACTCAAGAACTGATGAATCAGTGAAAGAACTTGCAAAATTAAGCTAATTGCAGAAGTTAAAATTGGAACAAATTCTGCTCCGGAAACAGGATTTAAAAGAAACAATTCTCTGCTTGATCGGTCGGCAATCCGATCAGATGCTAGCATGATCGGTCTGAGTGACCGATCAGGTGATGTCTGGATCAGTTGACAGTCCGATCAATATCTGATAACAAGATGATACAGAGCAAAATTACTGATAAGCAAAATTCAGAAACTGAAATCTAACAATTAAGAACTCCAGATCAGATTCGTCACCAAGGGTTGCTTCTTGTTGTGACCCAAGAACCAATCTAAGAACCCCTTTGATCGAAAATCAACAAGATCGACTCCTTCGATCGAATTGCGTCCGATTAGTGAACTGGCTGAAATCTTCCTCCCTTTCCTTTCTCCTCAATCAGCTGATGCAACTCCGGCTCAGAAACTCCCAGTGCCAAGCAGAGAACCCCTCTGTACTCACGCGCTGAAGGTCCCAATCGGTGAAGACAGTGATCGAGCGAGAATGGATTCGGCGGAGCAGAACTTGGCGAGACCCTTGCCAAAGCTTGTTAGCAACAGATTTTGAAGCAGTTCTCACGGAGAGGAGACCTTGATAATTCGAAACCTTGCAGAGATCAGGATCTGGAGTGGTCGCCCGCAACAATCGAGAAGAAAAAGGAGACAAACGATGGAGAACTGGAGCAGAGAAATCGCGAAGACCAGCTCTGCGAGAGGGAATTCCTCATTTAAATTTCCTTTTGAATTTTGGACGGCTGTGATTGCTTCCATCTCATCCAACGGTTGGATCAAGTCAAATCGAACTCAAACTTCCCAGATCTTGATCAAGGGCTCTGATCTACTGCTCCTTAGCTCGGATCACTCAGATCTGAAGCGGATGGCTCAGATCATCTCTTCTTTTGCTTGGACGGTCTAGATCCTCTATTGCTTGATCCAACGGCTAAATTAACTCTGATTTGCCCTAAACTTTCAGATCTTGATCCATGAACTTGATTAAGTCTATCTTGAGCTTGCATCTACCAGAAGTCGAAGGATGGTTCAGATCTAACCGTTCTCTTGAATGGATGACCCATATTAATCCGATGCTTGATCCCTTTGACCCGGATCTAATTCTGACCCAAGTTTGACCCAATATGATCCAGGTCCATGATCATCTGAAACCTACAAAATAATATTAAATTTAAGTGCCAAAACATCTTAAATATAGAAAGAATTGAATTTTAAACTAAAATAGAGACAATCTATGAAACCTAATATAATGCAAACTTAAGCATATGAATAGTGGATCAAAACATGGATTTGAGGGCCTAATTTAATCAACAAAATGAAAGTTATCAGTGCTTCCTCAGCCGGGCAGGCCGGCATTAATGATCAGGCGTATAGAACGACAGGCCGAGCTAGAGTTAGGGTCAGATTGGACAACACCTCTTATCACCTACCTGGTAGAGGGGGTCGTCCTAGCCGACCGAGAAGAAGCCCGATTGCTCCGAAAGTGGGCAATCCAATATTCGATGGTCGGGGATGTGCTATACAAGAGGTCCTTCGCCTGACCTCTACTCAAATGTCTGGGCGTGGATGATGTTGATTACGTGTTGCGAGAGATCCACATGGGAGTCTGTGGAAGTCACGCCGGAGCTCGGGTTGTGGCCTGAAAAGCATTGCTGGATGGATATTACTGGTCAACCCTACAGAAGGATGCGGACAAGATGGTCTCTACCTGCTTGTCCTGTTAGAAACACCATTGTCTCCCTCACCGACCTGTTGAGATGATGAAGGCATCGGCGGTTTCCTGCCCATTCGATCAATGGGGCATGGATATTGTGGGACCATTCCCGACTTTCATAGCTCAGAAGCGATTTCTGCTAGTAGCCGTCGATTATTTCTCTAAATGGATAGAAGCGGAGGTCCTGGCGCGCATCACCGAGCAAGCCATAATCATGTTCCTCTGGCAGAACATCTTATGTCAATATGGAATTCCCCATAAGCTCTTCTCGGATAATGGAAAGCAATTCCAGGACTGGAAAATACAGGAATGCTGCTCGGCCTATGGCATTAAGCAAGCTTTCACCTCTGTGGCGTACCCACAAAGTAATGGCCAAGCAGAAGTGGCCAACCGAGAGATACTGAGAGGGCTGAAGACCAAGCTGGATCATGCTGACGAACTTGGGTGGACAAGTTGTCCAGTGTCTTGTGGGCTCTTCGAACCACACCCAAAGAAACTACGGGTCACACCCCTTTCCAGCTGGTCTATGGAAGCGAAATCGTGGTGTCGGTCGAGGTCAGGTGTGAGTCGGATCGACGAAGGGCTTATAATGAGGATAATCCCGAGAGAAGGTGCCTGGAGCTGGACCTGGTCGAAGAAATTCGCGATAAGGCAGCTGCTCGAATGTTTGCTTATCGCCAGAAAATGAAGCAAATGTATAACCGGAAGGTGTTGCCAAGAGTGTTCCAGGTCGGGGACCTTGTCTGGAAAAGGATCAAGCCGGTCCGGGATGTCAGCAAACTGGAGCCATAGTGGGGAGGACCTTTCAAAGTGGTGCAGAAGTTAGGCTCAGGAGCGTACTACCTGGAAAATGAACAGGGGAAGAGGCTTGATCGGCCATAGGGTGCGATCCACCTCCAACCCTATCGAGAGGCAGAATGAGAGCATTGTAAACCAAATGTACTGCCTAAACTGTAATGATAGTTGAAGATGTTGGTGTAGGCAGCACCTAAGTTAAACCTGTGTTTTGATAATGGCAAAGGGTTCAGAAGTTAAGATGTTATTGTTATCTAATGTGTTTACTAAGTGTGCAGGAAAGAAGTCCTAGGTACACTAGGCAAGAAGTCCTGGCAAAGGGCTGGGCAAAGAAGACCTGGTCAAGGGGCTGGGCACTGAAGACCTACTCGGAAGGTGGACACGAAGTCCTGGTCGAGGACTGGGCATGAAGTCCTGGCAAGGGGATGGGCACCGAAGACCTACTCGGAAGGTGGGCACGAAGTCCTGGTCGTGGAGTGGGCACGAAGACCTAGTCAGGTGGATCGGGCAAAAGTCCAATCGGAGGAGCCGGTTGGCAAAAGGTAAACTCTCCTAAGAGGAGAAGGTGAGGACGCGTTCACCGTCGAGGGAACAGTAGGCGTCGGTTCGACCTAGGGTTCCATTTGGGATACCCGAAGTCAGAACCAAGATAGCTACGGCTGTAAATACTAACTAATATTCTTGCTTTGTTTGTTTTTGGAACTAACCTTGTATGCAGTGACCGAAGGAGTGTGTTTCTGTAGCTTAGAACGCTCCAAAGGAGATGGGCATGAAACTGGGCTAGGCGCCCGGGAGGTCCCGGGCGCCCATGGTCAAAGCCAAACAAGCAAGGAAGCAAGAATCGCTTCGAAACCACACTGGGCTAGGCGCCCGGGAGGTCCCGGACACCCAAGGTCAAAGCCAAAGAGGTAATTGAAGCAAATCAGCCACGAAGCCAGCGGACCAAGTCAAGCTGGGCGCCTAGGAGGTCCCGGGCACCCCAGACAACTCCAGAGGCCGATTCGAAGGGGATAAGCGCTGACCGAGCTACAGATGAAGTTTCTCCGATCGGAAGGCACGTGTCAGGCGCCCCCAATGTCCTAGGCGCCCCTAGGAGCACTATAAAAGGGGCTCGACCCCCAAGGCTTCAAAACACAACTTTCCAACGCCTCTAAGCTTTTCGTTCAAGCGCTCTGCTCCGGCAAACTACGATCTCGAGACTCTAGCACCGATGGCGACCCTCTGCTCCGTAGTACGATCTACACCGGGCGTCGATAACGAAAAGTATATTCTTTTATTTACTGCATTATTCTTGTATAAAAATCTATAAACCTTTGTGCGATTATAGAATTGCCTGTAGTAAACGGTCAAGGACCGTGGGCCTTGGAGTAGGAGTCGACCGCGACTCTGAACCAAGTAAAAATACTTGTGTTCTTTGTGTGTTTGTTTTATTTCTGCTGCGTATTTTCTCTTATTCTTATCCGAAAAGATTTTCACGATATTCACCCCCCTATCGTGTTTCTCGATCCAACAAGTGGTATCAGAGCGGGGTAACTCAAATTTGGTGCAACCACCAATTTGGGAGTTTTCAGATTTTTACGAATTATTTTTTCTTCTCTTTTTCGATCGAATTTTTATCGTTAATCGAGGTTGGTGCAACACCACTCGATAATTTTTTTAAATATCTTATTCCCGCACTGCTAATCCAAGGCCAAGTCTTGGGACAATTTTTTTACTATTATTTTAGAATCTCTAAATGGCCATGCATGAGGGTTCAGTACAGCCAGACTACCACTCTTCAATGGGGAGGACTTCTCCTACTGGAAGAGTCGGATGGAAGTCCACCTGAAAACTCAGGTGGACATGTGGATAATAATCCAATCTGGTTTGGAAATCCCGAAAAATGTTAAAGGAGTGGCACAACCTTACACCGAATGGGCTGCCTTGCTAAAAAGGAAGATCAAGGTTGATGCTAAAGCGACCCAGACACTCCAATGCGATCTAACCAAAGAAGAGCTGAACCGGGTGGGACCATTCAACAATGCAAAGGAACTCTGGGGGTAAGTCAATTCAATTGCACAAAGGAACCTCCGACACCCGAATCTGCAAGAGGGACCTACTGCTAAACAAGTTATACACGATCAAAATGAACGACGGAGAGTCAGCAGCCCAACTCCACGCCAGAGTTCAGGAGTTGATGAACGGTCTACATACAATCGGTCATAAGGTAGAGAACCGTGACCTGATCAGGTATACCCTTAACGCTTTCCTGAGAAATACTTTGTGGGCATCTATAGTGAATGCATATAAAGTTTCAAGGGATCTTTCTAAAATCAAATTAGATGAGTTATTTTCTGAACTTGAATTACATGAGCAGACTAACTGCACCTTGCCCGAGAAAGGGATTGCTTTTGTTGTAGGCAAAACAGGAAAGATGGTCAAAAAGAAGCCTCAACCTGCACTCGAGTCTGACTCAGACTCAGATTCAGAAGACAAAGAAGGAGATCGACCCAAGCTTGTTCGGCTAGCCCGAGACTACTACAAGGAATTGAAGAATCTATCCAACAAAAGAAAAGCTAGCCGAAAGAAGGATTAACCAACCGAACCATCCAAGACCAAATCCAACGTAATGTGCTTCGAATGCAACAAAAAGGGACACTTCAAATCGGAGTGCCCTAATCTGAAAGAAGCCAAGAAGACAAGAAGGAAGAAGGTCCTTCAAGAAACGTGGGACGAGTCTCATCCGAAGAAGAAGAAGAGGCCCCACAATCGAACCAGCTCGCTTTGCCTGCTTCCAACGAAATCGACACCGGATCAGAATCAGAACCGGACAACGGAAAGCTCACCATATCAGAAGACGACAAAATAACTGTATGTGGTTATTCAAAAGCTGAATTAGCTGAATTAATTGCATACCTATCTAGTAACTTGGTGAAAGCCAAAATTCGAGTCGAGTCTCTCCGACAGGAAGTAAAACTCCTGAAAGAGGGAGCTGACTCTAGATCCTTAACTGAGAAAGTTCAAGAAGGAACCTCTACTCAAGTTGAAAAACTTGAGAAAGAAAACTCCGCCTTCAAAACTCAAGTCAAGGACCTTAGAGCAGCTTTGGAATGATTCACTTCGGGTTCCAAGTGTCTTGACATGATCCTTGGAAAACAGAAGTCTATTCTAAATCGATCCGGGTTAGGGTATCGAACCAAGGCTAGACAAAGGTCATATTATGCTGTACTAAATCAGTCTAGACCTAAAGTTCAGGCATGGGTACCCAAATATTGCCTGAACAACCAAGCTGGACCAAATCAGTATTGGATCCCCAAGGATAAGATTCATATCCTGCCAAATCATTATCGTGGCTTCAGTCCAGGAGGAGCCAACTTAAAAACCATTTTTATAATTAAATAAATTCTTTTTCTTTTTGTAAAATTGCTTGCTTGCTTGTTTATTTACTTTATGCAATTTACCATGCTTAGACCTAGGATTGGTTAGACTAAGGACTAAACCGATTAACTGAAATTTGAACAATATAGTATTGGGTGGTGGTGAGATGATAGTACGTTAGGAATGTTTTTTCTAATAAGGTCAAGTATACTCTACTTGGTCTATTTAGACTGGTGAAACTAGCCGAAGCTACCGATACAAGACCCAAACTAGTTAGACCAAAATCTTTCAAGAAGTAACTTGAAAATGGATTTTTAATAAAAGGCTTTGTCAAGGAAAGGGTTGATGATCCAATAAAGCTACGACCAATGAAGGCCTAGTGCCTCGCCAAGACTTGGAAGCTCATTATTGAAAACCAAATTCACTATACTATTGTCAGATTTGAATCTAACACAGATTTCAATTAATCTTAGATTCAACCATTATTTTCAAAAATAATTTTAAAACATAATTAATTGGTTTTTCAAAATTAATTTAAAATTTTAAAACTAATCATAGTTTTTCAAAATAACTTCTTACTTCTATCAAAACCTATCTCACAAAAACCCATAAGTTAACGTGATTGATAATTATATGCCGGGTGAGATAGGTAGGACTTAACTCAAAATCTGGTTTCTGTAATGTGGTCAAATAAAAACATTGAATTTAGAGTTGAATTGACTTGATTGTTGGTTGGTCATGAGAGTCAAACTAGGTCAAAATAGTCAACCCTAGTCAAACAATCAAACAGGTCGATGGTCAAACAATGACACCCGTGACCCTTCGGGTGCCCCTCCCTTTCTCTTCGACCAAGACAGCAAAAGCTGTCAACATTCCTAACTAACCTAGGTGCCCATGACCTATCGGGCGCCTCGGCCTTTAAGTCAATTCGAGGCAGCAAAAGCTGCCACACATGGCAGCTGACTCCAGGCGCCCGGGTCCTCACGGGCGCCCCCAAGGCCAGTGTTAATATTGAAAAAGTTATCTTTGGCAACTTACGCCTGACTTCAGGCGCCCGATCCCTCCCGGGCGCTCCAATATCCTTTATAAAAGGCCACCAAGACTTCATTCACTTGCCACACCAAAACAAACTCTCTTCTCTAACTCTTGTCCTCCCTGTTGATGCAGTCTGGCCTTGATTGTTATTTTGGTGTTGACAACGATTTTAGTTTAGGAGGATGATTATGATTATTATGATTAAGTCCTGATCGAGGATTAGGTATGATATGGAAAATCCTAACCTGGGAGGTTAGGTGTGATGATTATGATGATTATGATTAAGTCCTGATCGAGGATTAGGCATGATATGGAAAATCGTAACCTGGGAGGTTAGGTGTGGAAAATCCTAGCTTGGAGGGCTAGGTGTTGGAAAAGTCCTAATTCGGAAGGGTTGGGTGAAAAGTCCTAGCTTGGAGGGCTAGGTGAAAAGTCCTAACTTGTAGGGTTAGGTGCAAATTCCCATCCTGGAGAATTAGGTGAAAAAGTCCTGGCTTGGAGGGTCAGGTGCCTAGCTTGGAGGGCTAGGTTGGATGATGTTCTAACTCGGAAGAGTTGGGTGAAAAGTCCTAGCTTGGAGGGCTAGATGAAAAGTCCTAGCTTGGAGGGCTAGGTGAAAAGTCCTAACTTGGAGGGTTAGGTGCAAATTCCCAACTTGGAGAGTTAGATGAAAAAATCCTTAGCTTGGAGGGTTAAGGTGGATGAATTCCTAGCTTGGAGGGCTAGGGTTGAGTCACTGGATCGGTCTAGTGACCGATCAGGGACATTGGCACGCTGCTCCTTAGTGGATCGGTCTGGTGACCGATCCAGCTATGTCTGATCGGATTGGTGACCGATCAGGGAGCGCACAGTGAGATTGGGAATCTACTGTGTGGCTCCTGATCGGACCGGTGACCGATCAAGGAGCAGGCTGCTTCCTTGCTGTCTTGCTCCTGATCGGTCTGGTGACCGATCAGGGAGCAAACGGTGAGTGAGTTCCCTTGCTAATCAAAGTCTTGGATCGGTCCGGTGACCGATCAGGGATCTTGGACCTGATTAAAAAATAACTGTTCATCTGCCCTGATCGATCTGGGTGACCGATCAGGATCCATTCTGATCGGTCTGGTGACCGATCAGGCTTCACCCTGATCGGTCTGGTGACCGATCAGGCTTCACCCTGATCGGTCTGGTGACCGATCAGGCGTGTATAGCTGCGAGAGCTGGGAATCCCAGCGAAGCAGTGGATCGGTCTGGTGACCGATCCACACACCCTGGATCGGTCCGGTGACCGATCACTTTAATTCAAATTTTACTGTCAGACGTGGTCAGAGCGTCTGATCGTATCTGATTTGCTAATGTATGTTTCTGATATTTGATATGCTGCTTGATTTGCTGCTCTAATGCTCTGATTAAGTTTCAGGTGACAGGGGAGGATTCAAACACTCAAGGAGAAGTCAAAGAGAGCTTTCCTTGGAGCAGGTTTGTCCCTTTCTCCACACAGGTTGCAACGGCTGGATGCAGGACTGAAGCTTGGTTGAGGGAGCTCTGGAAGTTCAGTTAGGGTTCAGTGTAGCTGGCGCGTTGGCAGTGAGGCAGCTGTAGGCTGCAGGAGATGAGGTCATCTGTCGCTTGGTGGAGAAACAAAAAGGAACGAGAGAAGGAGAGTTCATGATCAGTTCTTCAGTTTTTGTGCTTCTGAGTTCCTGCATTACAAGCTTGCTATTCTAGAGTTCTTCAATCATTCTGAGCAAGCTATTGAGGAGCAATCATCATACTTGAGCGCTTGAAGGAGAAAACAAGAGGCTTGGAGTCCGACAGTAGGAAGACACGGAGAAGGGGTCTGCATGAGATCGCCACTGGGTGGAGCTCAGGGAAGCTTGCTGTGTTTTGTCCTTGCTAAGTGGTTGAGTAAGATCCTTCTTGTTGTTGTTTCATTGTGCTCATTCTATATCATTGTTTGAAACACACTGTGGGGAGGTTTCTCCACCGAGAAGGAGGTTGCTTCATATCCGGTGTTAACCGGGGCTTGATCTGCCGACGATCAAGGGATCGCCCACCTCAAGGGCACGCCAAGGAGTAGGGGCAAGTTATCCCCGAACCTTGTAAACTCTCCTTGTTAGCGATCTTGCTAATCCTGTTAGTTAGGTTTTGGTTTTAGTTTCTGCAAGTTTTGTTCTGTTTCCCATACTTCTGCTGTGCTATTAATAACTTCAAGTACAGAAACTTGCTAAGCTTTCAAAAAGAAAGCGATTGGCTATATTCACCCCCCCTCTCTAGCCATCTCGTTCCCAACAAGTGGTATCAGAGCGAGGGGCTCCATACACGGCTTAACAACCGAGAGTTTTCAACAAGATGGCTTTGAGAGAAGGCTTCTCCACCACCCGACCTCCATTCTTTGATGGCGCCGACTTCCAATATTGGAGATCAAAAATGGAATACTATTTGAAGATGGATATCCATACGTGGTTCGCGGTGAAGGAGGGATTCATCCCTCCTAGGGATGATGAAGGCAAGGAACTCGAATCTTCGCGGTGGACTGCCGAGCAAACAAGGAAGAGTGAAGCCGACGCGAAGGCGGTTGTCACTCTACAATGTGGCATGAACAAAGACCAACTCATCAAGGTTGGTCCCTTCACAAGTGCAAAAGACTTGTGGAACAAACTCATAGAGCTCCATGAAGGCACCCGAGACTCGAGGATTGCAAAGAGGGACTTGTTCCTCAATCAACTTCAAAATCTCTCCATGAAGGAGAATGAGTCGGTAAGTGAGCTCCATAGCCGGTTCAAGGAAGTCCTTAATGGACTTCATTCAATTGATGAAAATGTCGAGAATCGCGACCTTGTGAGGTATGTCTTGAAAGCATTTCCAAGGAATGCTTTGTGGTCATCCATGGTGGATGCCTACAAAGTATCCAAGAATTTATCTATTGTAAAGCTAGATGATTTATTTTGTGAGATGGAATTGCATGAGATGGCTAATAAAGGCCCCAAGGAGAAGGGGATTGCCTTAGTTGCAGGGGACCGGATCAACAAGAAGAAGAAGGAGAAGAAGAAGGAGAAGGATCTTTCATCATCTTCATCCTCCTCCGAATCCGAGTCAAACTCGGAGGAAGATGGCAGTGGCTCCTCTTCATCCGAAATGGCGAACTTCGTGCGGAGGATGATGCGAAGAGACCGACGTTTCAAAAGGAGAGGTAACACTAGTGAATTCAAGCTTGATAAGAATAATGCATCTTGCTTTGAGTGTGGTAGGAAAGGGCATTTCAAGAATGAATCTCCGAAGCTTAAGAAGGAGGAGAAACCTAAAAGAAAAGAAGAGAAATCCAAGAAGAAGAAGAAAGCTTTGAAGGCTTCTTGGGATGAGTCATCCTCTAGTTCATCCGATGATGAGAAGGAGGAGAAGAGCACAAGGCAAGTGGCTCTCATGGCTCTTGGAGAGGAGAGCAGTGATGAATCTTCAAGCTCCTCAAACGCGGCTTCATCATATTCGGATGATGAAGAGGTAACATCTCCCGAGCTTGAAAAATGTTATAGAGCAATTGCATGTTTAACTAGTATGCTTAAGAAATCCAAAAACAAAGTTAAAGCATTGCAATTAGAAATTGATCAATTGAAAGCTTCTAGGGATGATAACATTGATGATTTGCATGTTGAATTACTAGAAGATGAAATTAAATCTTTGAAACATGAGATTGTAAGCTTGAAATCCTCTAAGGTTGAGGAAATCAGTGATTTGCATGATAGTGAGTTAGTGGAGGAAAACCAATCATTGAAGAGTGAAGTTGAGAAACTCAAGAATATTTTGGGAAATTCTCAAATAGCTCTAAGACCCT
>JAGFNQ010000805.1:58329-123667 GCA_024364735.1 Boesenbergia rotunda | reverse complement strand
ACTAGCACATGTGAACATGAAGAACATCCGGAAGTTGGCCAACAAGGGACTAGTTCGAGGCTTACCAAGCATCAAGTATGGAAAAGATAAATTATGTGATGCGTGTCAAATGGGTAAGCAAACAAAATCTGCACATAAAGGTAAAAGCGCTGTAAGTACTTCCAATGCATTAGATTTACTTCACATGGATCTATTTGATTGTAGTACTATCATATCATTGAATGGAAGTAGATATTGCTTTGTTATCATTGATGATTTCACTAGATATACATGGACTTTTTTTAAAACATAAGGATCAAACCTTAGATATTTTCATTTCTTTTTGTAGAAGGGTTGAAAATGAGAAATCATCAACAATTAAGACAATAAGAAGTGATCATGGAGGTGAATTTCAAAACCAAAGGTTTCTAGAATTTTGTCAAGATAAGGGTTATAGACATGAGTTCTCTACTCCTAGAACACCACAACAAAATGGTGTTGTAGAGAGGAAGAACCGTGTTCTTCAAGAGGCTGCACGAAGCATGCTTAATGAGTACTCACTCCCGAGTTACTTATGGGCTGAAGCTGTAAATACAGCTTGCTATGTGCAAAATCGAGTTCTCATCCATAGGTTTTTAGGAAAGACTCCCCATGAACTTTGGTTTGGGAAACCACCTACGGTTAAACATCTTAGGGTGTTTGGTTGTAAGGTGTTCATCCTAAACACCAAGGATCACCTTGGAAAGTTCACGGCAAAAGCTGATGAAGGGATACTAGTCGGGTACTCCCTCGTTAGTAAAGCCTACCGAGTCTACAACAAGGAACTAGATAGTTGAAGAGTCTTCTGATGTGGTTTTTGAGGAAATTCCAAAATCAATTGACCAATCAGAAAATGTAGGAGGATTCAACTTGAACTTAGGAGACTTAGTTTGAATGAAAAACTCCAAGTGTTGTTGATGGTGATGAGTGATGACGGTGAGCCTAGACAACCATTGATCAGCCGGATCCTGAGGCTGAATTTGTGTCTAGTGAACCTGTTCAAGAAGCACCACCAACACTAAGGCAAACGAGACTAGCCTCTAGTCATCCCAAGACCAAATTGTTGGAGACATCCATCAAGGGGTTAGGACTAGATCATTCTTCCGGAATGAGGCTAATGAAGTTGCTCTAATTTCCGAAATTGAACCTAGAAAAATTGATGAAGCATTAAATGATCCCGATTGGATTATCGCGATGCAAGATGAACTAGGTCAATTTGAGAGGAGTCAGGTTTGGGACTTAGTCCCTAGACCTAAGAAGACCACCATTATTGGGACCAAATGGGTCTTCAAAAACAAATTAAACCACAAGGGAGAAATCATTAGAAACAAGGCACGCTTGGTAGCCAAGGGCTACAGTCAAGTTGAAGGTCTTGATTATGATGAGACTTATGCTCCCGTGGCACGATTAGAGTCCATCCGATTGATGCTTGCATTTGCAGCACATCGAGGCTTCAAATTATTTCAAATGGACGTCAAATCGGCCTTCCTAAATGGTTTGATTAGGGAAGAAGTCTATGTCGAACAACCTCCGGGGTTTGAGAGTACCGAATATCCAAACCACGTTCAAGCTCAAGAAGGCACTCTATGGCCTTAAACAAGCACCCCGGGCTTGGTATGAGCGGTTGTCGACATTCTTGATTGGAAAGGGTTTCGTTAGAGGTCAAATAGACCCTACACTATTTCTACGAAGAGATGGTGACAATATATTTGTAGCCCAAGTATATGTCGATGACATAATTTGTGGCTCAAACAACAAGGGCTATTTACGTGAATTTATCGGACACATGGAGAGTGAGTTTGAAATGAGTCTAGTGGGAGAGTTGACTTTCTTCCTCGGACTTGAAATCAAGCAAACTCGCGATGGTATCCATGTGCACCAATCAAAGTATACACATGAAATGCTTCGAAAATTCAATATGAGTGATTCGAAAGAGGTAACCACTCCCATGGCTACAAACACAAGATTAGATAATGATGAGAGTGGTAAACCCGTTGATCTAACTCAATATCGAAGCATGATAGGTAGTTTGCTATACCTCACAGCTAGTCGACCAGATACTATTTGCTGTAGGGATGTGCGCTAGGTATCAAGTCTGTGCCAAGGAATCTCACCTAATTGCTGTTAAGCGAATTTTGAGATATCTCAAGGGCACAATTGGTGTAGGTCTTGTATCCCATACCGAATCTTTTGATTTGATGGCTATACGGATTCCGACTACGCTGGATGTAAGTTGGACCGGAAAGCACTAGTGGGGCTGCCAATTCTTAGGATCATCCTTAGTAAGTTGGTCGAGTCGGAAGCAACATTGTGTTGCTCTTTCCACTACCGAGGCAGAATATATCGCCAGGGAGAGTGTATATCAAATTGTTGTGGATGATCCACACCTTAGAGATTATGGTTGAGTTACATGGTGTGCAAGTGTTATGTGATAACATTAGCACAATTAACTTAACCAAGATCCGTCCATATTCTAGTACAAACATTTGAGGTAGACACCACTTCATTAGAGATCATGTAGCTAGGAGGAACATCATACTCTCACATGTAGAGTCAAAGTCAAACCTAGCTGAATTTTCACTAAACCACTTCCGAGAGTGAATTCAGTTTCCTAAGACGGGAATGGGAATGTGTCGTGCTTCATGATGTTCAAATTGTGGTCAAAACCCTTCATGATGATTTCAAATTGTTAGGGAACAATTGGGTAACTTTGGGAACATCTCACACAAACTATAAGGGTTACCAAAATGTTTTGTTTGCTAGATATGATGTTAGGTTCAACTTAATTTCTCAAATGTCATTGCATCACTTGAGGAATTAAGTTGACGAGATAATAATCACCGGTGGTGACCAAGTATGGGGAAACCATTGCATAACATATGTGTATATGGCTCCATGATCATACTGGACATTCCAATCAAGGCACTTTGATTGGAAACTTGAATTTGGAATGAAATCTTGGTTGAATTTGCTTGATTGATTGATGGTGAGTTTGACTCCATTAAGATGGGTCAAAGTGTTTGTTGAACCTATAAGGACTTTTGATTCTTGTTCAGGGATCAATTTTAGTCAGAAAAATCATGTCTAAGTTCGACAAAGTTCATCAGATTTTTTTTTTTGAAAATTTCAGAAGTTCTGAAACTGCACATTTCAGTTCGTATCAGGAACCCTGATCGGTCACCGGACCGATCAGGCATAGGGCTGATCGGTCCCTAGACCGATCTGACCCCTTCCTCTGGTGTTCGGTCCACAGACCGATCTGCGAGGCAAGCCGTGATCTCCCGAAATCTGACTAAGTGTTCTGAGCTAGCCTGGATCGGTCTCCGGACCGATCTGGCACCCTGTGGGGGTCTGTCACAGACCGATCAGGGAGCTCAGAGGTTTCTCTCCGGACCCTACTGATCGAATCCTGATCGGTCACCCGACCGATCAGGAGCGCGTCTGATCGGTCATCCGACCGATCAGGACCATTCCAGTCCGATCAGGTTGTATCCTGATCGGTCGGGACGCGATCAGATCGAACGGTGATCCGATCAACCGCATTAAATTCTGGTTGGTGGACCGATCCACCAACCGATTAATTTCGCAAAACCCTTCTTCAGCGCCGAACCCTAGCGCCGATTCTTTGTCTGCTTGAGCGAAAAACCCTCTCCTGCGTTTCTTCCACCTCGTGCACGCGAAGGTTTCTCGGGTGTGTTCTTCCGTCCGCGAGTTCCTGTGAACTTTTTGTGTACTCGAAGACGCCTACATCTCTGTTGTGCGCTGCGAGCGTCTCCCGTGCACCCTCATCTTTCTCAGTCTTGCAATCTCTTCAAACAACTTTAATGGCGCCTAAGTAAGCTTTGATCTCAGTTTTATTTTCACAACAACTCTTAGAATATATGTTTGGGATGCTAACCAAGTTTTGTTCTTATTCTTGCTGTTGTGCCGTGACTTACTGTCGTGGACTCCCATTCCAACCAAATGACCAATTTTTCACTTATTCACTACCCTATTTTGATCTTGTTCGAATCTATCCTTTGATTGGGTATTATCTATGGTGATCAACTCTTGTATGATTCAACCTATGTCCATCTTACTATATTGATTGAATTCTATATCAATTCAAATCTCATTAGAAAATCTGCTAAGGGAAAGGAGGTAGCAGAGGGGAGTTCTAGAGAGAAAACCTCTTCATCCTCTCAAAGGCCTCCACTCCCTCAACTTACTCGGTTTCAGAGTCCTGGTCTTGCCTTCAAGTTCCCGTGGCACAACTTCAAGTTAATGCCGTGTCGGGCTATAGACCCAACTTTTATCTATGAACACTATCCAACAATTTAACAACGAATTGAGTTCTATAATCTTCAACCCCTCATGCACTTTGAAGGACCGATCAACCTGACCTTGGTTTCTGAGTTCTATAACAATATGGTCAGTGGACCGGGCACTGGGTGGAGCACGGGATGGCAGACCCGTGTTGCCGGTATTGATCTTGCTTTCAATCGATCTATCTTGACTGATTTTCTCGGCTGTCGTAGATCACACAACGAGTTCTTTCTCTACCCTTTTCCTCCTAATCCTCTTCCAGTCCCCTTCGATGGAGTGACCTCTGATTCCATCTACGAGTACTTCCTAGGTCATCCTAGACCAAGGGATTCTGGTGAGTGCCGCCGTGACTTCCCTACATTTTCTGCTCTTCATCTTTCCCCTGTTGATTATGTCTTGTTTAAGATCATCACCAATTGTCTCCTTCCCACTACCTCGAAACATCTTGATGAGATTCACCTATTTCACTGCCTGATGCTTTACGGGATGCATCAACAGTTAGACTTTGACCCAGTAGCTTCAGTATACTCCTCTATCATCGTACACAGTATGCCATTATCTCAGTCAGTCTATATGTCATTCGGTCACATCATCACTGCATGGCTGAAGTCGGTTGGCATCGACGTTTCACAAGGCCACATTGTGCCCATGATTCGACAGGACTGCCGTTTGGATCGTCGGATGCTTGCTCAGTCCGGCGTTGTTCTTGGGACTCAAGGGCTGAAGTGGAAAGTTCGCAGACTAACGGAAGAGTTACCGAGGGCAGCTCCTGACCCGGGGACGCCAACTATTACTGCAGACTATGATGAGTTGACTCCTGATCTGCGCTGGCAGGTCGTAGAGATAGAGCGAAAAATGGAGCACGAGTTACACATCTCCGAGCTTTGGCGGCAGGAGGTCAGCTCCGAGTTCCAGTCGTTTGATCGCCGTGTTGATGCCTTAGCATCTGGTGTCTCTGAGATGAGCGTGTTCCAGGACAGATGGTATGAAGAATGGTATCATCATACGTTCCCTGAGGGTGCATCCCCCAGTGATCCTTCACCCGGGGATATCATTTATATTGATGATTCTGATGACAATTGATCTTGACTGTGTTGTATGACTTTTGGGTTGTATGCCCTGTGACTTGATTGTTGTGGCATTGTGTCACACATATTTTGCTACTTGTTCGGATGTTTTCATGCTTTGACCTATATACTTTTACCTGACATGCCTTTCTACCTTGAGTTTATTTATTGTTGATGCCATGTTGATTATGTACCTGTTATCTGCATGATTGTTCAATTGCCATGTTCATGTTTACAATGTCATGTCTACTTGATACTTATGAATATTATGGCATACTTTGGGAGTCTATATTTCATAGTCATATGATGCATGTGATTGCTATGTCTTGCTATACATTTTCACATGTGCTCGTATGATCATTCCACAAACTATCACATTTTTGATGAGTTGGGATACCTCTAGGATTGAGGGGGAGTTCATCCTAATCTTAACAGTCCCTCTTGTCCCTTTTCGGTGTTCGACAAAGGGGGAGAGTGTGGATTGATTAAGTTTAGCATGATCATGATGTAGGGGGAGGATCTGGATTCCCCTATGATTCTAAAGTTGGAATATTGATTGAGAACCCCTAAACTTAAAATCGAGTTGTCAAATAACAAAAAAGGGGAGATTGTTGATGCAGTCTGGCCCTGATTGTTGTTTTGGTGTTGACAACGATTTTAGTTTAGGAGGATGATTATGATGATTATGATTAAGTCCTGATCGAGGATTAGGCATGATATGGAAAATCCTAACCTGGGAGGTTAGGTGTGATGATTATGATGATTATGATTAAGTCCTGATCGAGGATTAGGCATGATATAGAAAATCCTAACCTGGGAGGTTAGGTGTGGAAAATCCTAGCTTGGAGGGCTAGGTGTTGGAAAAGTCCTAATTCGGATGGGTTGGGTGAAAAGTCCTAGCTTGGAGGGCTAGGTGAAAAGTCCTAACTTGGAGGGTTAGGTGCAAATTCCCATCCTTGAGAATTAGGTGAAAAAGTCCTGGCTTGGAGGGTCAGGTGCCTAGCTTGGAGGGCTAGGTTGGATGATGTTCTAACTCGGAAGAGTTGGGTGAAAAGTCCTAGCTTGGAGGGCTAGGTGAAAAGTCCTAGCTTGGAGGGCTAGGTGAAAAGTCCTAACTTGGAGGGTTAGGTGCAAATTCCCAACTTGGAGAGTTAGATAGAAAAATCCTTAGCTTGGAGGGTTAAGGTGGATGAATTCCTAGCTTGGAGGGCTAGGGTTGAGTCACTGGATCGGTCTGGTGACTGATCAGGGACATTGGCACGCTGCTCCTTAGTGGATCGGTCTGGTGACCGATCCAGCTATGTCTGATCGGACTGGTGACCGATCAGGGAGCGCACAGTGAGATTGGGAATCTACTGTGTGACTCCTGATCGGACCGGTGACCGATCAGGGAGCAGGCTGCTTTCTTGCTGTCTTGCTCCTGATCGGTCTGGTGACCGATCAGGGAGCAAACGGTGAGTGAGTTCCCTTGCTAATCAAAGTCTTGGATCGGTCCGGTGACCGATCAGGGATCTTGGACCTGATTAAAATATAACTGTTCATCTGCCCTGATCGATCTGGGTGACCGATCAGGATCCATTCTGATCGGTTTGGTGACCGATCAGGCTTCACCCTGATTGGTCTGGTGACCGATCAGGCGTGTATAGCTGCGAGAGCTAGGAATCCCAGCGAAGCAGTGGATCGGTCTGGTGACCGATCCACACACCCTGGATCGGTCCGGTGACCGATCACTTTAATTCAAATTTCACTGTCAGACGTGGTCAGAGCGTCTGATCGTATCTGATTTGCTGATGTATGTTTCTAATATTTGATATGCTGCTTGATTTGCTGCTCTAATGCTCTGATTAAGTTTCAGGTGACAGGGGAGGATTCAAACACTCAAGGAGAAGTCAAAGAGAGCTTTCCTTGGAGCAGGTTTGTCCCTTTCTCCACACAAGTTGCAACGGCTGGATGCAGGACTGAAGATGCTGACTGAAGCTTGGCTGAGGGAGCTCAGGAAGTTTAGTTAGGGTTCAGTGTAGCTGGCGCGTTGGCAGTGAGGCAGCTGTAGGCTGCAGGAGATGAGGTCATCTTTCGCTTGGCGGAGAAACAAAAAGGAACGAGAGAAGGAGAGTTCGTGATCAGTTCTTCAGTTTTTGTGCTTCTGGGTTCCTGCTTTACAAGCTTGCTATTCTAGAGTTCTTCAATCATTCTGAGCAAGCTATTGAGGAGCAATCATCATACTTGAGGGCTTGAAGGAGAAAACAAGAGGCTTGGAGTCCGACAGTGGGAAGACACGGAGAAGGGGTCTGCGTGAGATCGCCACTGGGTGGAGCTCAGGGAAGCTTGCTGTGTTTTGTCCTTGCTAAGTGGTTGAGTAAGATCCTTCTTGTTGTTGTTTCATTGTGCTCATTCTATATCATTGTTTGAAACACACTGTGGGGAGGTTTCTCCACCGAGAAGGAGGTTGCTTCATATCCGGTGTTAACCGGGGCTTGATCTGCCGACGATCAAGGGATCGCCCACCTCAAGGGCACGCCAAGGAGTAGGGGCAAGTTATCCCCGAACCTTGTAAACTCTCCTTGTTAGCGATCTTGCTAATCCTGTTAGTTAGGTTTTGGTTTTAGTTTCTGCAAGTTTTGTTCTGTTTCGCATACTTCCGCTGTGCTATTAATAACTTCAAGTGCAGAAACTTGCTAAGCTTTCAAAGAGAAAGCGATTGGCTATATTCACCCCCCCCCCTCTCTAGCCATCTCGTTCCCAACACTCCCAAGGCGCCCGAACGACCCTATCGTGCCCTCGAACGCTCCACTTCAACCATGCCTCCCCGGATGGCTACCCGAAAACGTTGTACTATTCAACCCAACCTCGGGCCTGAGCCTAGCCCTGACCCTAGGTTTCCGACCCTAGAACTATTCAATAAGATTGCTAGGACGACCTATAAACCCATCAAGACAAGCTTCTTGAATAGGCAGTTTTTCACTCAATCCTGTCCAGTAGCTATGGGCGTCATCAACATCTATCAACTTGATCGACTTGTTTTCTCCACTCATCCTGTAAATACGACCCTATGTGCAGAATTTTACAACAACTTAGTAAGACAAGATGATCTTAGCTATATCACCACTGTACAAGGAATGCCCTTGACTATCACGCCTTTGTTGTTTAACAGATTCCTTGGACTGCGAACTTCCCAGTCCACTTTCTGCTGTTACCCTCCTAGAGATCCTCCCTTTGCTCCTCCCTACTCCCATATTGATCTGGACACCCTTTATTCATATTTCTATAGAACTGTGCGAAACCCCCTGGTTAGTCGGTTTCAATCAGTAGATCTCCAGGTCCAGGATTACACTCTCTATAGAGTTCTAGTCTGTTGCATTCTTCCCTTGACCACTAGAGACGTCGCGACCATGCGACCATTCCATACCTTCCTGCTGTATGCTTTGATCCATCACTTAGACATAGATATTGGACTTCACATATTCCACACCATTCTACATACATCCAGTGTCACTACTCAGGGTCGAGTACGCACCCCTTATTGCCACATCATCACCTCTCTTCTTCATCATCACGGTCGCGATATTACCGACGGAGAGATGACCTTGATGACTGAATTTGACGAGATTGGGTACAGAAACTTTTCCCTAGCAGACATAGATGTCTCAGGTACCAGGGGTTTATCATGGAGATGTCAGCGAGCCGGAGCTCAAATCGATTCCGATGAGGAGGTAGAGGTCGACGTCGCAGATCTCGCTGCCGAGATTCGAGAGCACATGGACGAGCCCCCACCTCCGACGACTGACGAGAGACTTGCACTGCTTCATACAGAGGTCCACAGCCTCAGGGAGGAAATAGAGGCCAATCATGCAGAGTATATGGAGGCAAATGAGGCCCGTTACACTGAGTATATGAATACCCTCAGAGCCGATTGAGAGACTAACAATGCACGATATAATGAAATGATATCGTTATTCCGATCTTGGCAGCCCAGCTCATCTAATCATCCTGGCCCTTCCTCTTAGTTTAGATTGATATTTTCAGTTGTACTGTTGACTCTTTGACTACCCCTACTCAGTAAAGTTGACATGTATTTGACTATGATTTGACCTTACTAGTCCTACTGACCAGATGACTTTTATGCTTCTATCAGCTTTACTTTCTAATTACTTATTTGATAAGCTGCAGTACTATTTGAATTAAAATGCAGCTAGGGTTATGCTTGGTCGAATAGGACTGCTCTAATTATATTGTTTTTCTAAAACTATTTTATTTTTTGCAAAATCATTTCTTTATTTTTATTATGTTATTTAAAATAATTTTTCCGACTTAGTATTTTAAAATAAAATTACCCCTTCAAAACTATGGCCTTTTCTCGAATGGACTTAGCCTAGGCCCTAACCCTAGAATTGCATGCAACTATAGATCTAGAAGCCAGCATCTCACAAGCACCTTAGGGTACTTTTGATTGATAACCTAGAATGGGTTGAGATGCTTAGGTTTTTGCCTTGATTCAAGATGCTTTAAGTCAGTGCATCTGCAGTAATTGGGGTACTAAATACCAATTAAACAGTAATCAGGTTAAGTGTCAAGCTTAGAAAATCTAACTTGATCAGATCACTTAACTTGACTAACCCTAGCGAAAATTGATGTTTATAACAGTCAGTAAGTAGTTAATTGGGTTAGACAGGACCCGAAAGCGAAAATTCAAATTAATTTGGTCTGGTTTAAATTTAGAATTGGTTCAGTACAGTATCTTATTTTGATCACTCAATTTTTTTTGCTATATTTTTTTTGATATATGGCAAAGGGGGAGAGATTGGAAAGGAGAGAAAAGAAGGTTTCAAAATTTAATTTTTTTTCTTCAAAATTAATTTCTTCGAAAGTAAATCTTTTTCTAAAAACTTTTATCTCCTGTTTTTCAAAAAGTAAAGTTCTTCAAATACTTAAGTTCATTTTGAAAGTTAATTTTTCTTGTTTTCAAAAATTATTCTAAGTACTTATTTTGAAAAATTTTCTGAAAATATTTTCTATGTCATAAATTCAAAATTGTGCCTGAAAAATAATTCTAAGTATGAAAAATTTCTTGAAAAATATTTCTAAGTATTTAAACTGCTTTCTATGTATTTAAACTGCATTCTAAATATTTAAACTGCGTTCTAAGTATTAAAACTGCTTGAAAATTTTCTAAGTGTTAAAACTTCAGAATAAGTTTAGAAAATTTTCTAACCTGCAAAAACTAAGTATTTTGGAAATTCTCTTCAAAATTACTTACGTTCAAAAATTATTCTAAGTATCCTTGGTTAGTTGAAAATTTTCTAAGTGCAAATTTCAAATTCTCCTGAAAATTTTCCAATTACCCAACTCAAAATATGTTTTGGAAAATATTTTCTAACTTAAACCTTTTCATGAAAATTTTCTAAGTATTGAAAACTTGAAAAACGCTTCACTTTTAGACTTAGAAACTTTTTAAAAAAATCCCACGAACTTTTGAAAAACTCAGGGGGAGATTTCTTCCAGGGGGAGGAAATTAACTTTGGTACTTTACTTATCTGTATGATTAACTTAACTTTTTGAACCGGGTTGCCATAAATCAAAAAGAGGGAGATTGTTGGTGCAGGCAGCACCTAAGTCAAACCTGTGTTTTGATAATGGCAAAGGGTTCAGAAGTTAAGATGGTATTGTTGTCTAATGAGTTTACTAAGTGTGCAGGAAAGAAGTCCTAGGTACACTAGGCAAGAAGTCCTGGTAAAGGGCTGGGCAAAGAAGACCTGGTCAAGAGGCTGGGCACCGAAGACCTACACGGAAGGTGGGCACGAAGTCCTGGTCGAGGACTGGGCACAAAGTCCTAGCAAGGGGCTGGGCATCGAAGACCTACTCGGAAGGTGGGCACGAAGTCCTGGTTGTGGAGTGAGGACGAAGACCTGGTCAGGTGGATCGGGCAAAAGTCCAACCGGAGGAGCCGGTTGGCAAAAGGTAAATTATCCTAAGAGGAGTAGGTGAGGACGCGTTCCCCGTCGAGGGAACAGTAGGTGTCGGTTCGACCTAGGGTTCCATTTGGGAGACCCGAAGTCAGAACCAAGATAGCTACGGTTGTAAATACTAACTAATATTCTTGCTTTGTTTGTTTTTGAAACTAACCTTGTATGCAGGGACCGAAGGAGTGTGTTTTTGCAACTCAGAACGCCCCAAAGGAGAGGGGTATGAAACTGGGCTAAGCGCCCGGGAGGTCTCGGGCGCCCAAGGTTAAAGCCAAAGAGGTAATCGAAGCAAATCATCCACGAAGCCAGCGGACCAAGTCAAGCTGGGCGCCCAGGAGGTCCCGGGCGCCCCAGTCAGCTCCAGAGGCCGATTCGAAGGGGATAAGCGTTGACCGAGCTGCGGATGAAGTTTCTCCGATCGGAAGGCACGTGTCAGGCGCCCCGACGTCCCAGGCGCCCCCAGGAGCACTATAAAAGGGGCTCGACCCACCAAGGCTTCAAAACACAACTTTCCAACACCTCTAAGCTTTTCGTTCAAGCGCTCTGCTCCAGCAAACTCCGATCTCGAGACTCTAGCGCCGACGATGACCCTCTACTCCGTAGTACGATCTACACCGGGCGTCAGTAACGAAAAGTGTATTCTTTTATTTACTGCATTATTCTTGTATAAAAATTTGTAAACCTTTGCGCGATTATAGAATTGCCCGCAGTAAACGGTCAAGGATCGTGGGCCTTGGATTAGGAGCCGACCGCGACTCCGAACCAAGTAAAAATACTTGTGTTCTTTGTGTGTTTGTTATATTTCCGCTGTGTATTTTCTCTTAATCTTATCCGAAAAGATTTTCACAATATTCACCCCCCCCCCCTCTATCATGTTTCTCGATCTAACAGAAGAAAGGGGTCCTCGCTCAACTTGCAGGTGCTCCAGACTCTTGTCTTCGTACGAGTTATATGCGGGCCTGCTCCCGTGCACCTCTCGGCTTGGCTCCCAGTCGGACGCGTGGCGGCCCACGCTCCTTGGGTACAATCCAACCGAGTGTTCAGACTCTCGACTTCGTACGAGTTATAATTGGGCAAGCTCCCGTGCACCCCTCGGCTCCCAGTTGAACGCGTGGCGGCCCACGCTCCCTAGGTACAATCTGACCGAGTGTCCAGACTCTCATCTTTGTACGAGTTATAAGCGGGCCTGCTCCAGTGCACCCCTCGGCTCGGCTCCCAGTCGGACGCGTGGCGGCCCATGCTCCCTGGGTACAATCCGACTGAGTGTCCAGACTCTAGTCTTCGTACGAGTTATAAGTGGGGCTGCTCCCGTGCACCCGTCGGCTCGGCTCCTAGTTGGACACGTGGCGGCCCACGCTCCTTGGGTACAATCCGACCGAGTGTCCAAACTCTTGTCTTCATACGAGTTATAAGCGGGCTTGCTCCCGTGCACCCCGCGGCTCGGCTCCCAACGGACACGTGGCGGCCCACGCTCTATGGGTACAATCCGATCGAGTGTCCAGACTCTCATCTTCGTACAAGTTATAAGCGGGCTTGCTCCCGTGCACCCCTCGGCATGGCTCCTGGTCGGGCGCGTGGCGGCCCATGCTCCCTAGGTATAATCCAGCCGAGTGTCCAGACTCTCGTCTTCGTATGAGTTATAAGCAGGGCTGCTCCCTTGCACCCCTCGGCTCGGCTCCCAGTCGGATGTGTGGCGGCCCACGCTCCCTCGGTACAATCCGACCGAATGTCCAAACTCTCATCTTCATACGAGTTATAAACGGGCCTGCTCCCGTGCACCCCTCGGCACGACTCCCAGTCGGACGCGTGGCGACCCGCGCTCCATGGGTACAATCTGACCGAGTGTCCAGACTCTCGTCTTCGTATGAGTTATAAGAGGGCCTACTCCCGTGCACCCCTCGGCTCCCAGTCGGACGCGTGGCGACCCACTGATGGACCCGAACTAGGTGTCACGAATGTGGGTCTCAAATTTAAATATTTATATGAATAAATGCTGGAAACTCTTTTTGCAATCAAAATATGAAAATGTAGTAAAGGGGTCACAGGTCGTATTTTTCCAAGGGACTGTTGACGTTGTGTGATTTGAGCTTGTATTTATGTGTCGTTGAGAATTTTGGGTTTCGAATAGAATAAGGTTTGGGTTTCAATTTAGAATGAAAACACAATGACAATAAAGAAAACTAAACTCATGAACTAACCAAAGTGAATGCAATTGATAGCTCGATCAATGGGAAATCGAATCAACCAAGGGAACTTAACCAAATTTGGAACCCAATTCTGATACTGATTTGCAAAACAAATTGCTAGGCAAATGAATAAAAGCAGTGCAGGAAATTTTCAGTAGCAAGCAAGCTTAAGTCAAATGCTATCTATGAAATTCAGCAATCAACTCTAGACAAATACAACACCAGTTAGCTACAAAATCAGGAAGCAAACAAATACAACAAGTTATTATGCAGAAAAGGAAGCTGTTGTGCCTAAAGTGATGTCAACTGCAGAAATTCCAAAACCTAGCTGATATGCCAAGATGAATCACAGGCAGACATGAAACACAGAAACTGCAGAGCCGAACTCAGATTTGCAGCTACAAATCAGAAACAGAACAAACGAATTTAACTGAATTCCAGAACACCAATCTACTTCAGAAACGATTCAATTGAGCTAGTACTTCACCTGAAACCAATTCAGCCACTACACACTGTAAATTGCAGAAATGAACAGCTTGACATGCAGAAATTCAGACAAGGGTCGAAAGCAGAAATTCAGAATGCAGAAGTATGAATTCAGAAACAACTCATTGATACACAAGAACTAATGCTCAGAAACTAGACTAATCAGCTCAGAAACAGCTTATGTTTTTGCAGAAATAGTCCATGAATGCAACAATAATTCGAATGCAGAAACTTGAACGCAAAAATGCAGAAATGGATGTGATACGCAAGCTAAAAACTGATACGCAAGCGAGTTGAGATTAATGGAACGAATTTAATGTTTAGAAAAGGTTTATGCAATCCAATGCTCACTTGATACAACTTCAGAAGCTAATAATCAAAACCAACAGAATTGAGACTGGAATTGGTACGCAACAGCTGAAACCATTTGCAGAAATGAAACTCACTAAAGAAATGATTTAAATGCAAGTAAACTCGAATCAAATGCATTAGCACACTAACATGATGTCTAATTTTAGGAATTAACAACACTGAAACAAACTGAACTTGAAATAAGTGCAGGAACTAAGTTGACACGCAGATAAAGATAACAGAAACTAACATGCAGATACAATTCTGATACGCAAGGATAAAATTGCAAAGCATTTGAAATTAAGTAAAGTATTAACTAAACAAACTAGCTAACTAATGAAAGAACAGATTCGAACCACTAATTAAAGCAAAAACAATTCAAAACTGAACTAAAGTAGCTGATACAAACATTCGAAAACAGAACAGACAGCAGAAATCAAAAATTACAGCTAAAAACTGAAATTGCAATAAGAAATCTAAGCCTCAATCCTTCCCTAGCTCGAATCCTCCTTATTCGTCACGCAAGTGTGAGCCTCGAACCCGCAAGCTCAACAAATCGATGGAAAACAGCATCTGCGATTCAAAACCAGCTCAAATCTGCTCAAATCCGAAACCCATCCAATTCCTTCAACTCAGCTGCGATGATGGATTGAGATTGATCCGAGAACTCCAGGGAACCCCTCTGAACTACTCAGGGTGATGAAATGATGCGCAGCCAATGATGACGAAATCAGATGGCAGAGCTCCGGAGACCTCACAACAGCTCTGTTCTTGGGCAATTGAGAGCTGGAAATTCATCGAGAACTCTTCCACTGACCTAGAACTCGATCTAGTGAAGAAATTGAGGGGTCGCGTGATGGACCCGAAATACTAGGTTAAAGTTGTCACGAATTGTGGGACCATCAGAATTTAGATATTTATAAAATGCTAGAAACCCTTTTTGCAATCAAAATATGAAAACGTAGCAAAGGGACCACAGGTCGTATTTTTCTCGGAGCTAGTTGATATAATTTGATTCTAACTTGGTTTATGTGTCGTTTGTCTTTTTGGGTTTCAAATAAGTAAATCTGGTTTTGGGATCCAATCGAAAATGAAATTGCAATGAAAAAGTAAAAACAACCTTAAACTAATAAACTAAACAAGGGAAATGCAATTTTATAAACTAAACTCAATGAGAACTTGCTCTACCAGGGTAGCTGAACAAGATTTGGAAAAAGAAACAAAGGTAATATAAAATGCAATCAAGGGCTGAGCAAATGATTAAGAACAGGGCTGACAGTTTTCGAAAATGAACAAACTTGCAGCAATTAGTAGCATGCGAAATTAAGAAATCAAACAAACAATTCAACTCAACTAGCTACAATGTTTTTGGAAGCCAACCTCTGCCAACAAAATTCAGAAATGAGTGAATGCAAACTTATTGATTTCAAACACAATCATATGCCACAAAAACAAGTTAAATTTCGATGCAAATAGATCCAAAGCAGTTGGCACGCAAGCTAAACTCTTTGTGCCAAAAACCAACACCAAATTTATGAAATAAGTAAACTTTCAGCGCAATTGTTTAAGCTGAGTGGTTCAATTGGGAAACAAGGGTATTAGGAAAGAACTAAGCAAAACTAAGCAAAGGAATTGAAACTGAAATTAGGACTTGAGAAGCAAAAATTCAGAAATGGGATATGCAGAAATTCGGAATTAATATGCAAACATTCAGCAAATGATTTGGGCGCAAAACACAAACAAACTCAGATTGGTACACTGATCGAAAGGCCAGACAAACTAAACTGAAATATCTAGTGTTTACCTAGCAAGAATTCAGAAAACCGCAACTGGAAATTTCAGAACAGGATGAGTTTTTGCAGAAATAAAATGGCACGCCGCTATGTAGTTGGCACGCCACAAATGGGATTGCAAAGAACTACAATTAAGTGCTATTTTAACTAAACACACTATCTATCTAATGCTAGAGCAGAAATTAACAACTAAGAAACTCAGAAACAACTCAGAAACAGGAAATCTGGGACAAATTCAGAAACTGAAAGGAAAAAATCAGAAATAAACTTGGCACGCCACAATCTAGTTGATACGCAGCAACAAACAAGGAACTAAACTAAAATTAACCTCAATTAATCACTAAACAAGTTTCTATACTACTCTACTTGCAGAACTAAAGCTAAATTATAGCTAACAACTTAAAAATCGTAAATTACAGTAGCTGAGAAAGAAATTCAGAAACAGAACAGCTGCGGCAACAATTACAGCTAACTCAAAAATAGCAAATTCAATAAGAAACTACTCCTCAACCCTTCTCCAACTCAAGAGCTCCTTGGTCGTCAATCAAGGGAGAACCTCGGACCCTCATGCTCAACAAATTAGTGGAAGAACTGTCTCTGCTACCGATTCAAATCAGACCCTGCTCAAGCCGAAACCTGCTCCAACTTCTTCAAACTCGCTGTGGTGGCTTGCGATTGTGATTAGGAAGTGATCCGAACCTTCCAAGGAACCCCTCTGGACAGCTCGGATGCAATGGCGATGGTGCACAGCTGAGCTCGCTGAAATCGGATAACAGAGCTACTGAAACCTCACGCAGCCCTGCTATTGAGCAAAATCCAATCTGTAAACCTCACTGAGACTCTCTTCACTGACCTAGCTCTTGCTCTAGTGAAGGATTGAGTGATCACGCCTTCGGATGGATGAAGAACATGAAGAACACAATGCACACGTGAAGGAAGCTACTGTTGCGGTGAAGACGCGATGAAGGAAGGAGCTGCGTAGGTTTTTCCTTAAGTAATTAACATTGAACGGCTCAGATTGATTTGAGGAAATCCAACGGCTGATCTTGCTCTGATTTGAGCCAAACTTTGAGGATGTTGATCAGGAGTCAAGATCTGCCTCGTGGTAGCTCGGATCCTCCAGATGTACAACGGATGGTCCAGATCAACTTTGTCTTTGTATGGACGATCTAGAGCCCTCCGAGCTTGATCCAACGGTTGATTGAGCTCTGATTGGGATGAAACCTTCAGATCTTGATCAGAGTGCTTGATCAACCCTAACCCTAGCTCGGATTGCTTCAGATGGTCCCGGATGGCTCAGATCTAGCTGCTTTTGAATCGGACGGCCCAGATTTAATCATAATCTTGATAACTCGATCCGGGTCACTTCCGACTCAAGTTCGACCCAATATGCCCTAGATCCATGAACCTTTCATGCCTACAAAAATAGATCAAGAATTTAGTGGCCAAATAATCCAAATGTGTGTAAATTTACAATTAAGTCCAAAATAAGAGTAAGTTCTAAAACCTAGGGCAATTTTCCAATTAAGCAATAAAAACATAGGTCAAACATGGATTTTAGCAACTCAAATAATCAATAAAATGGTACTTATCAACTCCCCTACACTTGAGCTTGAGCGTCTCGCGAAACTACTAAATAAGTATCTCCTAGATTTCTTAAGCATAATTAGAAACAAATGAAAAGAAATTACCTAAGGTTGTCAATTCTCATAATTCTAAGCTCTATGGACTAATATCTTGTCCTTAAATCAACAACTTAGCCTTTTCATCTATCATGAGTCATTGAGATTAATCCAACTCACTAGCCTTTCAAGGAAACTTTGGTGGCTCTCTCCTTAAGTTCTAACTTGATGATGGAAGTGGAGCTCACTCAAACATACATGCTTCTTGTACTACCATAGGCTTGCTTATTGTCTAATCTCCACCATTATTCATGATTAGGATCAACATCTACAAAAATAAATGAAAGACATAGAAATGGTAAGAAATGAAATAAAAGCCAAGAAAATGAAAAAAATGGGTAAAGTGGAAGACTTGAGTGCTTGAGGATATTTTTGATGCTCTTTGCTTTTCTATACAGTCCCCTAATGATCTCAAAAGTGTTGTGAAGTCAAACTTGAATAATTGCCTTTGATTTGGATGAAAAAAAAAACTTTCCTTGACCTCATTTTGCCAATTTGCTCTTGTGTGCCATTTTTGCTCCTTTCTCTTCTCATTTTTTTCCCTTAATGATCAGCTGCGGATTTCATTTCTACTTTCTTTCTTTCTTGTAAAGTCAAAATGTATTGGAACAAAGCTTTAATTTGGATGAGAAGAAACTTCACTTGATTCATGGTGCCAACTCAATTGTGTGCCACTTAATCTCTTTTGTTTTCTTCTGAATTCTTCTAGTGGAATTGCGGATCAGATTTGTATCAGAGAGCATATGATATCAATTAACATAGATGCTCAACATTCAACCTTCACTAAACCACCCTTGCAACTCACTCTTGATACACAATCCTTTACAAGTTGGCACACTTCTATCATTTGTTCTCTCTTTTTTTTACTTCAGATTTCGGCTTCTCAACATCACTTTGATACCTTGCAATTCTTTGGTTGCCTTACATCAGTTAGCATCCATTAGTGTAGTGTAGAGTTTGAATGGTTTCACTTGAAAATTCTGCCCACAAAGTTGAATTTCAGCCAACTTCTTCCATTTTCTGCTCTACTTCGAAACTTCTAGTAGCCATTTGTTTTTCTTAGATCCGAAATTGAATGTGCACCTTCAACTTCAGATACATTTTACACTTAATATCTTGATTCATAGCTTCTCAAAATTCAGATTCCTCTTCACGTTGATACAATCTTAGTCCCATTAGTATTCATAGCTTCTTAAAAACTTTTCCTAGCTGCATTTCAACTTACATGTTCCATCTTACTGCTCTCCAGAACCTCTAATTTCTCCAACAATTAGTATCAATTAGGACTTGCATCTAATGATAGTGGAAATTTAGGTGTTCCACTCGAAAATGGTTGAGTAACAAGTCAATATCCGGCCACTGCACAAGCATAACTCTGCTGCCATTTTCAGAAATTTTGGTCTCTAGTCAGCCATTCTTGCATTGCTTTCAATTCAGATCAATTTGTTTAATTTCAGTAGCTCCAAATTCAACACTCGGCAGATTACATGCTCATAATGCAATGCAGTGCAGTTTTTCAGCTTCTTTCAGCCTTTGGTCAGCCTTTTAAATTCTGTTTCTGATCTGAAAATTTCTGCTCAGATTCTCCTTGAACTCAGATTTGTCTAGCTGCACAAAAATTCTCTGTTTTGGCACTGATTTCTATATTGAATCAGATTAGTCAGCTGCAATTCTTCCTTAGCAAGGTGGTCGAGTCAAGCTCCATAGCAAATTTTTTTTTTCTTTTGCAATGAATTGTGCTATGGTGTGCCATTTTTTCTTTGCAGATTTTTTTTTCTTTTTCAGCTCGAATGCAAAAATTTGTCCTTCAAGTCAGCTGCTGGCTTCTGATTTTGGTTGCAGAACAACTGCCCTTGCAATGCAGTTTGTATTGTTTTAGCAGCTACAAGTCAATCTCGGCAGATTACAAGCTCTGATTTTTCAGTACTGCTGAAATGCAGTTCAGATTTGTGCAATTTCAGATTCTTTCTCAGCTTTTGATTAGTCTTCCTCAAACTCAACTCAGACTTCCTGATTTATACAGCTGCAATTGAGCTTCTAGCACATGGTTCTGAGTTTTCCGAGCAAGGTACAGCTGCACTTGTGAGTAATTCTGATCCAATCATACTTCTCAGAAAAATTTTTCCTTGCTTTGGCACAAACATTTCTACATTGATTCAAATAATTCCAGCTCAGTTCAGTCTCTACAAGATGTTACTGATCTTGGCTTCCCAAAATTCCAACTTTTCAGTTTTGATCCAAGTCAATTTCCTATCCAAGTTAGCAGATTTTTTTTTTGGCACGAGAATTTCTTTCTTTTTGCTTTTGTGGCACGAGATTTTTTTTTCTTCATTGTCACGCCATGCCACTTGGATCGTTCAAAATATGTTAAGGAAACTAGATCTCCAATTGCTTCCATCTCTCTTGCTCATTCTTGGCACCAAACTCACTCACTCACTTGGCACATGTAATTTCAAAGAAAAATTTTTCTTGAAATGCCTCCTTGATACCAAACTTTTCCAAAACACTAGTCACTCCCCCACACTTAAATCTTTGTCTGTCTCGGGCAAAGTAGCATTAAGAAACATTTCAAACAACAAGTCCATAGAAAAGTGAGGGTGAGAGTAGGAAATAAGTAAAAGAAAAAATGGAATAAACATGATTTTTGCCAAAATTGATATGGAAAGGTAAACAAAGTGATTAGCCTCTATAGATGTGATCCAATCATTGAAATATGGTTTCAAAAGAACCTAAGCAAGTTCTAGAGTGCAATAACATGTGTGTGTCACAAATATAAGGCTAATTCTCACTAGGTACAAAGGATTCATCTCAAATCATCAATTAAGAATCTAAAGCCAAGTAGTACTCAAACATCCAAGATTTCATCCATGAACTCAAACTCTAAGTTTTGACAACCAAATTTAATTTATTTTCAAAAGACTCTAAAATGACATGAAGATAACCTAAAGGGATACATTTATTCCTAGTCATGCAATAAAAAGTGCTAAAAGAAAAGACATGGTATTTACAATGACTTTTATTCATGTTACTCTACTCACGTGCTTATTAGCAAGAACTCATTTTAAAAGTGAAAACATGTAATAAAGGAAAAGGCAAGAAAGATCAAACTCCCTTTATTTCTGGCGGTCGGAGTCTGTCAAGAAATAGCCTCCACCGTGGTAGTGGAGGAGTCTGGGTGTGCGAAAGAGCTTCTTTCATTTGTTCAACTTTACAGTGCATCGCTCCCCCACACTTGGACTTTACAGCAACCTGTTCAGGTGGACGAAGGTTATTTAAATACAAGACCCATTTAAGAGGTAGAGTGTTTTGAATTAAAGTAAAATCATCTCCTCCCTCTTTATTCTTTTTGAAACACCCTCCAGGGGGTTTGAGCCTGTTCAGATGAAGCTCCCACTCCAGATGTCTTCTGGACCCTACAAAACCATGTAATACCCCTCTCAAGCGTGCAGGGTAAGAAAGAAATGAAATAATATCAGTCTTTGCATAAAATGTATCCAAAAATGCATTACATCTAATAAAATCAATTTTAGGCAACTCAAAGAATTTTTCACAATGAATATCTACCCAAGATGCATCAAGAAACTTATCATAATCAATGAAATCTATTTTGGATACTTCAATTAAATTTTCACAATTATTTTCCACACATGATGTATCAAGAATTCTATCGCAGCCAATAAAATCAACTTTTGGTACCTCTCTTGATGTTTCCAAAAAAATAAAAGAAATACTTACCTGATTGTGCTGAAAAATACCTGGAGGTTCCATAATGATAGATGTGTCCATAGCTTCCTCCTGGTCAAGTATAGGTTCCATATCAGGTTCAAGTTCTAGTAGGCACTCAACTGGAATAAGTGATCCTTGGGGCTCTGTGCAATCCCCTACACTTTGAATCTTAACAGAAATAGGTGATCCTTGGGGCTCTAGGCAATCCCCTACACCTAGAAAAACCTCCCCAGCTGGAAATACATCTGAAAAATCTTCTGAAAAATCCTCAGTCTCAGCAGTAATTACTCTCTCAGTCTCCTCTGAATCACTAGCTCCTCCAGAAAAATCAGGTAAAAATCCCTCAGCCTCTAACTCTGTCTACTCCAGCTTCTCAAGAATATCCATGCTCCTGATGGAGTGATCCTCTCTCGGATGCTTCATAGCATCGAAAAGGCTAAACTGGACTACTGTGTCTCCCACCTCCATCGAGAGTGTGTCAGCATAAATATCAATCTTTGTTTTGGCAGTCTTCAGAAAAGGCCTCCCAAGGATGAGTGGGAATCTACATGCAAGTTACTCTCCCTCCATGTCTAGAATGTAGAAGTCCGCAGGGAAAATCAACTCTTTCACTTTAACCAACACATCTTCAATAACTCCTGCCGGGCGGGTCTGGCTCCTATCTGCTAGCTGAATCACAACTCCAGTGGGCTATAGAGGACCAATGCCAAGCATCTGGAAGACTGTCCTGGGCATGACATTAATGGAAGCTCCTAAATCCAGCATGGCATCATGTAACGTGGTGCTCCCTATCTCACAAGATACAGTAAACATCCCAGGGTCTTCACATTTCTGAGGTATGGCATGGATAAGTGATGAAACATTCTTCCCCATGCTGACCAACTCATTTTTCTTAAGCTTCTTCTTATGAATACAAAGATCTTTCAAAAATTTTGCGTACTTAGGAACCTGTTTAATCATTGTCAGCAAGGGTACATTAATTTCGACTTTACTAAAAAGTTTTACCAGCTCATTGTATTCTTTTGTTTTCTCCTCCTCCACGTGTCTTTTGGTTGGAGTTCTCCCCTATGGAAAAGGCAAGGGTACCCTAAATTCATCCTCTTGAACCGAAGATGGAAGGGTTGATTTGTGAGCTGTTGCCCCACTTGGAATGGCTGCTGTAAATTGCGTCTCGGCACTGATTTTTTCTCCGTTTTCCACCAAATTTGGAAGATTACTTGAGGAAGGGGTGGGGCAATGGCTAGGAGTGGAATCAGCTGAATTTGAAATCGTTTCAGAGCTGTTTTGAGCTGGAATTGAAGTTGCTGTCCGGTTTTCTGAAATTTCAGCTCTTGGACCATTTATAGATGAAGTAACCTTCCCACTCCTCAAATAAATAGCACTCACGTTTCCTTTAGGATTAGGAACAGTTTGGGAAGGGAGTTGACTTGATCCTTGATCTTGATTTTGATTAATCCCGCTAGCCAATTGACCTATTTGCCTCTCAATGTTGTGATTATGTTGTTGTTGTTGTTGGAACATTTGTTGAAACATTTCCATCATTTGTTGTTGCTGAGCATTTCCTCCACTTAAGCCCCCCATAGCCTCCTTGGTTAGTGTTAGTGATATGAGAGAAGTGTCCTAAGGCAATCACCTTATGATTGTAAAACATTTATATTAATAAATGATAATTCACTATTTAAGTATACATGCTTGTGTATTTGATTGGGATCTTAAACTCATCTACTGAATGCCCGCCATACAGTTCACAGCATAAGAGAATTTGTGATGGGATCACAACTAGTGATTATCTCTAAATGTGCAAATGTGAAGTGTTGGAAATATCCCTAGTCGATGAATTGATAAATACGGACATTATCAATTCTGTTGAGACTAGCATGGGTTATTCTCTATTCAACTGATTCTCACTGGCTAGTGACATTGGGATGTCCGGAGATAAACATGGATGCTAGTTAAGGGAACTAGTTCATTGGAGTGACTAGCTGTAAGACTGCATATGGGAATCTACATGTAGATATGTCAATGAAGATCTTACTGCGGCTTAAGTGCGATGTTCCTTTGACATGCGGTGTTCAAGTCATCTTGGTCATGGAGACTTATACTTTGACATCTTAAGCAAGCATCTCCAAGGAGGTGTGGACCCAGGATGATCGGGTGTAAGCCGAAGTGCCCGAAGATGTTTGAACAGCCTACAAAGGATTCACCTCTCCTTGCGAGGAGATGTATACCCAGGCCTATCGTCGGATTGTTACTCAAAGCCTCTGGCCAGAGCATATCATGTTTAGAGTGAGAGTCTCTAAAATACATGAGAGTAATTAGAAATCCAAAGGACGAGTAAGACATTACTTGGGCTAGGTGTGACGTAGTCAGCCTAGTGGGGACTGACATCATTGACCGTGTCCTGAACCAAGTGGGTATAAGGTGGTGAAGGGAATGGGGCACGATTCATTAGAGCTGCTGAAGGGTTTCAGAATAATTTCTTCTGAGGTCAAACCGTTGATCTTTCGATTAATTGGGGATCATGATGTACTACTAGGTGCCACTCATGATCGTTCTATAATTAGTTAATTATAGACGGCCAACATAAATCGAAAGCCTATTTAGTCACACGCACTACGAGTAATCCGAGGGATTTAAAACGAGTTGAAAATTGGATTTTCCGATCAAGAGAAATAAGTCGAATCTGAGTTAGTCAGAGGCGCAATGGAAGCTAAAAATGGCTAAGTCTTTTGAAGGCTTTTTGGGCGAATTAAATGAGTTTAATTCGCGGCGGTCCGGGTTGGTTTGGCCGGCCAAAGAGGGTACCAAACCCCTCTTTGGTGGCCGGCCAAATAAAAGGAGAAAACTAATTTAATTGGTTTAATTAATAAAATAAATATAGCGCGATTTATTTTATAAATTATGGATAAATAAATTTGTATAAAGAAATTTATATAAATAAAATTTATAGAAATTTATTCTTTTATGGAAGATTAAAATAATCCATGAGTTGGTTCATTTTAATTTTATAAAATCCATAATAAGAAAGTTTATAAATTTCTTATAAAATTTATTCCATAATTTAAAGAGAAGAAGAATTAGTTTTTATTATAAATTAGTTTATAATAAAGACTTGGTTTAAACGGAATTAATTCATAAGAATTTATAGGATAAATTTCTTATGATAAATAATTAGTTTTATTATAAAGTTAGTTATAATAAAATTCATAAGAGAATTTATAGGATAAATTTCTTATGATAACTAATTTGTTTTATTATAAATTGTTTATAATAAGACTAGGCTTAAAAGTAATAAGCAATAAGAAAATTTATAAGATAAATTTCTTATAACTAATTCCGTTAATTCGGTTTAGAGGGAGACTTAGCAAAGGAGTTGCTAATATATAAAGGAACCAAAGGCTAGCCCTTAATTCTAATTGAGTAATTAAGAGATTAATTATTCTCTCCCTCTCTCTCTTAATCCCTCCTCTCCTCCTTCTCCTTCTCTTCCCTTAGGGCCGGCGCCCAACCTACATCCAAGGTGGTGGAGGCCGTGAGCTTCAAGAAGAAGAAGGAGAACCCGAACACGAAGAAGAAGAAGCGGATAGCGATTCCTCTCTTCCCGGAATTCGATTCTGATACTTCGTTGGTTAGTTATCCATTATTTTCTCTTATTCTTCTAGTTGTGTCTTCCGAGAATCTAGTAGTTCTCGTCGGCACAAAACTCGTGACTTTGCGAAGTCATCCCGAAGAGAACTCGGCATGGACGCGAATAGAGGCGAAGCTTCCAAGGGACGCTACGGTTGGATCTCGTCCCTTACTTCGAGTTACGCGAGGTACTTGGTAAATTAGTTTACTTTTCGCAAACTTTTATTTTATGATTATGTCGATACACTATAAGGTTGCATGCTAGATACGAAGTTAAAATAATTTAGGAAATTATTTTTATGCAAACTCTTCCGCTGCACGTAAAAAATTTTGAATTTTACGAACTCGTATCCTTGTCGACATGCACCCGGTCCCAACAGTGGTATCAGAGCCGGTTAGTGTTCGACTTAATCAAATAATTGTTTTGTGGAAAACTTTGTCATGATCTCAATTTCAAAATTTTTTTTTTCAATTATGGAAACTTTCAAATTATAATAAATTTTAGATTTAGGAATTTCAAAGTTTGGAAATCCTCATGAAATTTTGCAAACGTTTGAAATTTTTTATTTTCTGAAATTTTATAATAATTTCGAAACTTCCCATCTTTGGAAACTTTCCAATTTTGGAAATTTTTCTATTTTAGAAATTTTCCAATTTTGGAAATATGTAAGTTTCCTTTGTACCAGAAACTTACAATTATTCTGAAAATCAATTTTCGAAATCTCGCAATTTTGGGCACTTTCTTTTAAGAAAGTCTAGACAAATTCATGGACAGTTAATTGACAATTAAATTTGAATTGGTTTTTAAATTGACAATAAAATTCTTTATTTTGGATTGAGCCTCGGGGAGCCGTCCAATTTAAAGTTAGTTGTTGTAATTTAATTTCTCAATTTTAATTGAAATTGTCATGTTTGATTGGATTGAGCCTCGGGGAGCCGTCCAATTGGATTTACAACACATTACTTTTCTTTGGGTATTTGAGCCTCGGGGAGCCACCCTTAGAAAACAATTTGTTGTAATTAATTAAATCCATGAATAAAATATGTTTAAGAGGTGATACTCTTACATATTGTTGTCTCCAAAATTAATTAGGAAAATGGTTTCATATAGAGTTTCTTAAATGAGATTTTCATGAAAATAATATGTAGTTGAATTAAGGGATTTGTCTCTTAATTTAACAAGATTTGATTTAGAGAAATCAAAGTCTTGAACATATTATTTCCGAAATTAATTATGACAATTTAGGAAATTATTTCCCAAAACAATTCCTTTAATAAAGTATGAAATTATAATTAGGAAATCCGGTTCCTAATTTAATTCATGAGACTTGATAAATTAAGTCACATACATACTTTATTAAGGAAATCGTTAGTCATGACATAATTTTATGTCATGAATGTGCTTAAAAGGAATGAGACCCAAAACCCCTTACAAAATATTAAGGCCTACACCTTCCATTAATATGGTTAGAATCGGAGTTTTGTTTCTCGCTTGGGTTGATGGACACATCCATGCCCGACTTGAACCTCAACATGTTCAAACCATGGAATTAGTTTATGAATAATATAGTTCGAGTCAGAGGTCAATCATTAGTTTTGGTTGTTGGACACATCCAAGCCTGACTAAGCGGTTGAATGAGCTCCAACCATGTTAAAATTATTTCTTGATTAATGGGTCAGCCTTAAGCTTGGAGCATCGATTTGTTGTGCCACAGCCAAGGTCGATGTAAAGAGAGGTGCAGTTGGGTGCTATGTATAATGATACATACTTGTTAATGAGTTAACAACCCAATGTTTTATGCAAACATTCAATTAGTTGATAGCATAATGTGATAGTTACATATATGTGATGTGTAATCGGTATAATTACCTACCTTCATAGCTAAGAAGAACTTGATGGCCACAGCCATGGTTGTTCTTATCTATGGTTGGATATCAACCTATTTGGAGATGTTCCTACGATCTCCCGAATTGATAATAAGGGTGACTCAATTCGTAAAATAAATAGGATTTAATTTATGTATGTTGATACATTCTTTAATAAATCATTCTTCTCACATAAGCTCAATTTATATTTCTAGGATAATCACTCGATCATGTCTTCTCTGAATTTGCGTTCCATTTTGGACACCAATAAACTGACTGGGCCAAACTTCATGGACTAGCTTCGAAACCTAAGGATAGTCCTTAAGGCAGAGAAGCTTGCTTATGTCCTTGAAAATCAACTTCCCAACCGTCCTCCTGAAAATGCAACTCTAGACCAGTTTCCTGAGTTGCTCAACCTGCTGAAGACTGTATAGCCTTCTGTTAAGCAGGATCAAAAGACGATACTGTTAGTTGGTTCCTCGAAGAAAGGTTCTAAGAGGAAGGCCAAAGAACAGAATATGGGAAAGAAGAAAAAGGCCAAAAAGACTGAAAATACCCTAAAAGGCACTTGCCATCGCTGTGGCAAGGAGTGTAACGCCCGCCCTTATATCTACTCTCGGGGCGGGGTTACGTACATTCAATCATATAGTAATATATAATTTTTTTTTCTTCTATTTCTATCTTCTAGCATGACATTAAAACAACAATGCAAGGACTCAAGGAAACTAGGTACTAAGCATGCTTACAAAATCTATCCAGTGTCATTCTATAACATGATAACATTACTAGTAATGTAACTCACAACATAATCAAGTATAAGAGACCTCCAAGGTAAACACTATCATGCCATGTCAATCCTAATCACTAATGCTTATTGTCAAGGACTATAACATAAGCATAACTATGTAGATATAGAAATCTTTCTTCCCGAGCCACCACCCCACACATCTTCAGCCTCCTGCCTCTTCCTTCCATTTAAGTGTTATCTGCAGCATAAGACAACACATAAACTAGTAAGCAAAATGCTTAGTAAGGATCCTGTCCTACTCGCAAAATCCGTGCGAAAGAATATAACATGTACACATAATCAATCATGAGTATAAGTTCATCAAAGCATATTAAACATCTAAGTTTCTAAGCATACAGTATCAAGTACCATAAGCATACTCTTCACATATAACAAATGCTTTCAATGAATGTTTTCAAAACAATTCCATAATGGTATTACTTAAAAATACATCCATATCATATTGGGCCCTATTGTGTACCAACTATCGCGCGGAAACTATTGCGCGTTCCCTAATGAATTGGGGTAGCGAGCCACCAAGTCATTAGAGCAGGACCCTTCCGTCCTACCGGAGCCACGTTAACATGCACCCCGGATTTATTTAACGACCCCCTTCCGAGTCGGGTACACAACTTAAAAGTAAAATACTTATCATGCTGTTACATATATGCTAAGGAATACTCCATATTCACTCTTATGGGACACACCACTCTTCAAGGGTGCTCATGATCCCGTAGGGACACACCACACAACATAAGGGGTGCTCTTGATCCCATACTTATTTGAGTATCCATTTAAGCATTTTAACATATCACATGCAATTTCATAAATGTACCTCATGGGCTATAAGGCATGCTCATACATACATCATATTTCATACATGTTCATATATTCATCATATTTCATACATGTTCATACATGCATCATATGTCATACATGTTCATATATACATCACATTTCATACATGTTCATCATATTTCATCATGCATCATATTTCAACCACTTAACCTACCTTAGACCTGACAAGCTTTGGTCACATAGGTCATACTCATATCGTAGGAAGTGGTAGCATGCTATCAATTAAGATTTCAATCAGACATCTCATTTAAACACCTCATACATAAACATATCAAAGCATGCTAACAATTAAGGTTTCCTCATCAACCATTCCATTTAACACCACATACATATACATATGATCATCCCCAACCATAAACATATATCATAGGGTAGTTTGACCTTTACAAACCCTAGTCCTAGTGGGTTGGCCGAAACATCAATAGTAGGGAAATATTAGGACTTTTGCATTAATCATTCACACATACATTTATTCAAACACCTTGTATACTTATCTTAAACATGGATATATTGTAGGATAATTCAACCCTCACTAACCCCTTTTTCTAAGCCTTGGCCGAAACCCATCCAAGTTCAAAACCCTAGGTTTTGCTATCACAAAAATGTAGGGACACAACATATAGGTATACTCTAAATTCCAAGGGGTCTTCACATGCATCTAGGTGTAACCAAGGTCCCTTCTTGGGTGTTGGCCGAAACCTACACAAGGGTGTAACCCTAGGTTTTGTTCACAACATTTTGCATAAACCACACATATACATATATCCTAAGTTCCAAGGGTCTAATTATGTAACAAAAGAGAACAAGGCCTTCCCCTAAGGGGGTGGCCGAATCTTACAAGAACCAAAACCCTAGTTCTTCTTCCCTTTTTGTTCAACTATCATGAAGGAAATCAATATACACATATTCCCTAAGTGTCAAGGGTCTAATCATGTAACAAAAGAAAACAAGGCCTTCCCCTAAGGGGGGTGGCCGAAACATACAAGAACAAAAACCCTAGGTTTTTGTTTACAACATGTTAAAGGATACCACATTCAAGAACTATTACACTGCAGGCGAGGGGATACTTACATCTTTTTGCTTGATTTCTACTTCTCTAAGATCTTAAGGTGCCCTTGGTTGAAGGAAGGTGAGTATTTCCTTTGTTTGCCTTCTCTTAGCAATCTTGGCCCTAGTAGAAGGCAAGAATCTTAAAGGGTTCTTCTTCCTTCCAATTCCCTAGGGTTAAAACCCTAGGGTTTACTTTTCGAAAATGGAGAGGGAGAAGAAGAGACTTTCGGTGGAGAAGTGAAGAGGAAGATGAAGAGGTAGTTATTCTAACCACTTCCTTCTCTTATTTATACTTTTCTCTTGAAGAGACATGTCTTTTCACTTCCCTAGCTTTTAACAAGCATGTTTCTCCTTCTCTAACAAGAAACATGGCTTGGTGCATTGGTTATGACATGGTGAGTGCAACTAGGAGGTTCAAGGTTCAATCCTTGCTTCCTCCTTTTTACCACATTTTTGCACTAATCCATATCAAGCCAAGCCCATCATGAAATTTCATAATATTACTAATATTTCATAAAATCATAATATTTCATGATAATATTTCATGAATTCCATAATATTTCATATTCATGAATTCATAATATTTCATGATACTATTTCATGAATTCCATAATATTTCATATTCATGAATTCATAATATTTCATGATACTATTTCATGAATTCCATAATATTTCATATTCATGAATTCATAATATTTCATAATATTTCATGATACTATTTCATGAATTCCATAATATTTCATATTTATGAATTCATAATATTTCATAACATTTCATGATACTATTTCATGAATTCCACCATATTTCATATTCATGAATATATATATTTCCTAATATTTCATATGGGAAATTTCGGGGCGTTACAAGGAGGGACACCGGCGAAGAAACTGCAAGGTTTATCTTGAGTCCTTGAAGAATAAGGCATCCAATGCCTCATCCTCTTCAAGTATCTTCGTTATTGAATGTCACTCTATTTCCTTAAACACATGGGTACTTGATACTGGGTGTAGCTCACATATATGTAATGACATACAAGGGCTAAGGAATAGAAGAAGACTCGTCAAAGGAGAAGCGAATTTGCGAGTTGGAAACGGAGCAAAGATTGCTGCTGTTGCCATCGGAACATATTTGCTAAAGCTCCCCACTGGACGTGTCTTAGAATTGGATAATTGTTATTTTGTTCCTTCGTTGATAAAGAACATTATATCTATTTCATGTCTGAATGAAAAGGGTTATCATTTAACTTTTAGTAACAATTGTTGTTACATAACTTTAAATGGTGTTCTTTATGGGAATGGAACTTTGTGCAATGGAATCTACATGTTAGATTTATCCGGTGATATTTTCAATATCGAAGTTAGCAACAAACGTGCTCGAATAGATAATCGAATAGACTCCTACACTTGGCATTGTCGTCTTGGCCATATAAGTAAGAAACGCATGACCGAATTACACCGATGTGGAATTTTGGAATCATTTGAACCCGGTTCATTTGATACATGCGAATCATGCTTAAAAGGCAAGATGACCAAATTACCCTTTTCGGAAAAGGTAATCCAGTGGGAGAATTGCTTGGTCTAATACATACTGATGTATGTGGACCAATGTCAACTCTTGCACAAGGAGGCTATAGCTACTTCATCACCTTTATCGATGATCACTCACGATTCGGGTACGTGTTCTTGATGAAACATAAATTTTAAGCCTTTGAGAAATTCAAAGAGTTCAGAAATGAAGTAGAGAAACAGCTTGGCAAAAGTATTAAAATACTTCGATCCGATCGGGGTGGTGAATACTTAAGTCAAGAGTTTCAAGATTATCTTAGGGACAATGGGATATTATCCCAATGGACTCCGCCGTATACACCACAGTATAATGGTGTATCTGAGAGGCGCAACCGAACTTTGATGGACATGGTTAGGTCAATTATGAATCATGCAACTCTTCCAAAATCCTTTTGGGGTTATGCACTTAAGACAGCTGTTTATTTATTAAACAGAGTCCCGACCAAGGTAGTCTCTACTACTCCATATGAGATTTGGAATAGTAAGAAACCTCACTTAACTCACCTTAAGATATGGGGTTGTCCTGCTTATGTGAAGCGGGTTGTATCAGACAAATTGGATGCTAAGTCTGATAAATGTCTATTTATTGGATACCCTAAGGAAACGAAGGGTTACCAATTCAATCATCCCTTGGAACAAAAGGTGTTTGTTTCAAGGCATGCTGTATTTCTAGAAAAAGAATTTCTTTTACAAGAAAACAGTGGGAGTGGCATTGAACTTGATGAAGTTCAAGAAACTCCAATAGACATTACAGAGACACCGAGTCTAGGCCCACAACCGATAATTCATAATGATGAGCTATCAGTTGAACCTAAAACTACACCACCTCTTCGTAGGTCTGATAGGACACGCAACATTCCAGAGAGATACGGATTTCTCGTAAGTGAATCGAACGATGTGTTGCTCATTGGTGATGACGAACCTATCAGTTATGAAGATGTTCTGAAAAGTTCAGAAAGGGACCAATGGCTTGAAGCCATGAAGTCGGAAATGGATTCCATGTACGAAAATCAAGTATGGGACTTGGTTAACCCACCTGAAGGGATTAAACCCATAGGGTGCAAGTGGGTTTTCAAGAAGAAAACCGACATGAAAGGTAATGTTGTTACCTTTAAGGCTAGATTAGTGGCAAAGGGATATCGTCAAAAATAAGGAATTGATTATGACGAAACCTATTCGCCAGTAGCTATGCTTAAATCCATTCGGATGCTCCTAGCCATAGAAGCTCATTATGATTATGAGATTTGGCAAATGGATGTGAAAACAACTTTCCTTAACGGAAACCTGCTTGAGGACGTATACATGATACAGCCTGAAGGTTTCACATCGGTTGATAAAACCAAGGTATGCAAGCTTCGACGATCCATATATGGACTGAAGCAAGCATCTAGGAGCTGGAACATCCGTTTTGATGAGACAATCAAAAAGTTTGATTTCTCACAAAATCCTGACGAACCTTGTGTGTACAAGAAGGTTAGTGGGAGTGCAGTCGTATTCCTAGTATTATATGTCGACGACATCTTACTTATAGGGAACGATATTTCAGTCTTACAGACAGTTAAAATTTGGTTATCAAAAACTTTCTCCATGAAAGACCTGGGAGAAGCAACCTATATCCTTGGGATTAGAATCTATAGAGATAGATCAAAACGGTTGCTTGGTCTTTCGCAGTCTACATATATAGACCGAGTGCTAAAAAGGTTTAGCATGTCGGAATCCAAGAAAGGTTACCTTCCCATTAGGCATGGGATCAACCTTTCAAAGTCTATGTGTCCGCGCACAGAAGACGAGAGGATTTGCATGAATAAGATTCCCTATGCATCCACGATAGGATCTATCATGTATGCTATGTTATGTACTAGGCCTGATGTATCGTATGCTTTGAGCGTCACAAGCAGATACCAGTCGGATCCAGGAATGGATCACTGGGCGGCTGTCAAGACAATCCTTAAGTACTTAAGAAGAACTAAGGATGTGTTCCTAATATATGGAGAAGGAGATATGGTAATACGTGGGTATACAGATGCCAGTTTCCAGACAGATAAGGATGACTCCAAATCACAGTCTGGATACGTAATTACTTTGAATGGAGGCGCAGTAAGTTGGAAAAGTTCCAAACAAGACACCGTAGCGGATTCTACCACGGAGGCGGAATATATCGCAGCTTCGGAAGCAGCAAAGGAAGCAGTTTGGATCAAGAAGTTTGTCTCAGAACTTGGTGTGGTTCCAACCATTGATGAAGCAGTGCCGGTTTACTGCGACAACAATGGAGCTATTGCACAAGCAAAGGAACCAAGGTCTCATCAGCGATCCAAACACGTGCTTCGCCGCTATCATCTGATCAGAGAGATTATAAGTAGGAATGACATACAAATTGAGAGAGTTCCCACTGAAAGGAATATAGCGGATCCTTTAACTAAGGCATTACCTCAAAGCAAGTTTGAGGGTCATGTTAGAGCCTGTGGTATTGGATACCGTAGCGATTGGTATTAGGCCAAGTGGGAGTTTGTTAGTGATATGAGAGAAGTGTCCTAAGGCAATCGCCTTATGATTGTAAAACATTTATATTAATAAATGATAATTCACTATTTGAGTATACATGCTTGTGTATTTGATTGGGATCTTAAACTCATCTACTGAATGCCCGCCATACAGTTCACAGCATAAGAGAATTTGTGATGGGATCACAACTAGTGATTATCTCTAAATGTGCAAATGTGAAGTGTTGGAAATATCCCTAGTCGATGAATTGATAAATACGGACATTATCAATTCTGTTGAGACTAGCATGGGTTATTCTCTATTCAACTGATTCTCACTGGCTGGTGACATTGGGATGTCCGGAGATAAACATGGATGCTAGTTAAGGGAACTAGTTCATTGGAGTGACTAGCTGTAAGACTTCATATGGGAATCTACATGTAGATATGTCAATGAAGATCTTACTGCGGCTTAAGTGCAATGTTCCTTTGACTTGCGGTGTTCAAGTCATCTTGGTCATGGAGACTTATACTTTGACATCTTAAGCAAGCATCTCCAAGGAGGTGTGGACCCAGGATGATCGGGTGTAAGCCGAAGTGCCCGAAGATGTTTGAACAGCCTACAAAGGATTCACCACTCCTTGTGAGGAGATGTATACCCAGGCCTATCGTCGGATTGTTACTCAAAGCCTCTGGCCAGAGCATATCATGTTTAGAGTGAGAGTCTCTAAAATACATGAGAGTAATTAGAAATCCAAAGGACGAGTAAGACATTACTTGGGCTAGGTGTGACGTAGTCAGCCTAGTGGGGACTGACACCATTGACCGTGTCCTGAACCAAGTGGGTATAAGGTGGTGAAGGGAATGGGGCACGATTCATTAGAGCTGCTGAAGGGTTTCAGAATAATTTCTTCTGAGGTCAAACCGTTGATCTTTCGATTAATTGGGGATCATGATGTACTACTAGGTGCCACTCATGATCGTTCTATAATTAGTTAATTATAGACGGCCAACATAAATCGAAAGCCTATTTAGTCACACGCACTACGAGTAATCCGAGGGATTTAAAACGAGTTAAAAATTGGATTTTCCGATCAAGAGAAATAAGTCGAATCTGAGTTAGTCAGAGGCGCAATGGAAGCTAAAAATGGCTAAGTCTTTTGAAGGCTTTTTGGGCGAATTAAATGAGTTTAATTCGCGGCGGTCCGGGTTGGTTTGGCCGGCCAAAGAGGGTGCCAAACCCCTCTTTGGTGGCCGGCCAAATAAAAGGAGAAAACCAATTTAATTGGTTTGATTAATAAAATAAATATAGCGCGATTTATTTTATAAATTATGGATAAATAAATTTGTATAAAGAAATTTATATAAATAAAATTTATAGAAATTTATTCTTTTATGGAAGATTAAAATAATCCATGAGTTGGTTCATTTTAATTTTATAAAATCAATTATGAATTGATTTATCCATAATAAGAAAGTTTATAAATTTCTTATAAAATTTATTCCATAATTTAAAGAGAAGAAGAATTAGTTTTTATTATAAATTAGTTTATAATAAAGACTTGGTTTAAACGGAATTAATTCATAAGAATTTATAGGATAAATTTCTTATGATAAATAATTAGTTTTATTATAAAGTTAGTTATAATAAAATTCATAAGAGAATTTATATGATAAATCTCTTATGATAACTAATTTGTTTTATTATAAATTGTTTATAATAAGACTAGGCTTAAAAGTAATAAGCAATAAGAAAATTTATAAGATAAATTTCTTATAACTAATTCCGTTAATTCGGTTTAGAGGGAGACTTAGCAAAGGAGTTGCTACTATATAAAGGAACCAAAGGCTAGCCCTTAATTCTAATTGAGTAATTAAGAGATTAATTATTCTCTCCCTCTCTCTCTTAATCCCTCCTCTCCTCCTTCTCCTTCTCTTCCCTTAGGGCCGGCGCCCACCCTAGCTCCCCTAGGGCCGGCGCCCAACCTACATCCAAGGTGGTGGAGGCCGTGAGCTTCAAGAAGAAGAAGGAGAACCCGAACACGAAGAAGAAGAAGCGGATAGCGATTCCTCTCTTCCCGGAATTCGATTCCGATACTTCGTTGGTTAGTTTTCCATTATTTTCTCTTATTCTTCTAGTTGTGTCTTCCGAGAATCTAGTAGTTCTCGTCGGCACAAAACTCGTGACTTTGCGAAGTCATCCCGAAGAGAACTCGGCGTGGACGCGAATAGAGGCGAAGCTTCCAAGGGACGCTACGGTTGGATCTCGTCCCTTACTTCGAGTTACGCGAGGTACTTGGTAAATTAGTTTACTTTTCGCAAACTTTTATTTTATGATTATGTCGATACACTATAAGGTTGCATGCTAGATACGAAGTTAAAATAATTTAGGAAATTATTTTATGCAAACTCTTCCGCTGCACGTAAAAAATTTTGAATTTTACGAACTCGTATCCTTGTCGACATGCACCCGGTCCCAACAGTTAGCATATTGCCTTGACTGATTTTGAAATGATGAAGTAGTCGGTTGAATTGGTTGAGCTTGCTGAGATCCGTGAAAACATGGCTGTTGGGGCTGATAAGAGGATGGAAGTTACTGTTGGTAGGGCTGATTAGCGGGCTGATATGCTTGGAAACCTTGCTGGGAGTTGTAACCTTGAAAGTTCTGATTTTGAAGTGGAAAATTCGGTGATGAGGACTGAAAATTCTGATTTTGAAACCTTTGATTGTAGGGCTGTGAAATCTGGTTATAGGGCTGGGAAGGCTGAAAATTTTGTTGGTTTTGAGTTTGAAAAGCTGGAAATTATTGAAAACCTTGCTTCCCTTGATGATATTGCTGGAATTGAGGTTCGAATTGCTGAAATTGTTGCTGAAATTGCTACTGAGTTTGTTGGAAATTAGGCTGACATGGAGGCTGAAAATTTTGGTTCGACGGCTGAAAAACTTGCTAATTATTCTGAGTTTGCTGGGGCTGCTGGAAATTCTGTAGAGGCTGCTGTGAGGGCTGCGTTTGAGGGTTTTGTTGGCAGAAAGCATTCCTGTACCTCAAATTTGGATGATTCCTCCAACCGGGGTTATAAGTAGAGGAATAAGGATTGTTTCTTACTTGAAATTGTCCTCTTACCAATGCTGCTACTGTTTCGTCTTGTTGGAGGGTGGGGCATGAGTCTGATGTGTGCTCTTGACTAGAGCAAATGCCACACACACTTATCACTTGACTTGACTGTGGAGGTACTGAAGGAGTTGAATTTTGCCTTGCAACAGTTAGTTCAATTTGCTTAACAGCCGACGTGAGCTCCATCAATGCAGTCTTAACCTCCTTCTGATCAGTAGGAACTACCTGAACTTCACCCACTCCTCTGGTGGTCAAGGCTCTGCTTCCAAATTGTTGTGAGTTTTCAGCCATATTTGAGATGAGTTCCCTAGCTTGAATTGGCGTTTTGTTCACTAGGGCCCCTCCAGCTGCAGCATCTATCATGATTCTGTCCATCTGCAACAATCCCTCATAAAAATATTGAATTAAAAGTTGCTCGCTGATCTGATGCTGGGGGCAACTTGAACACAACTTGTTGAATCTCACCCAGTAGTCATATAGTGTCTCCCTCACTACTTGCTGAATACCTGACGAGCCCAAACTATGAGTCATGGATGTGGGCCTCAAATTTAGAATTTATAAATGAATGAAATGCTGGAAACCCTTTTACAATCAAAAGTATGAAAATGTAATATAGGGGCCACAGGTCGTATTTTTCCTCGGGACTAGTTGACGTTGTGTGATTCGTGCTTGTATTTAGGTGTCGTTTGTGTTTTTGGGTTTTGAATAAAATCGGGGTTTTGATTGAAGTTCAGGAATGAAATCGCAAGGTAAAGAAAAGGAACTTAATCATGAACTAAACAAGAACTTATCATTTAAAGCACTTAAGCAATTCTTTTTGGAAAGCAAATCTGATTCAACATGAAGAACAAATGCCAATCAATGACGCAACAAAATCAAACTCGAGACAAACTGAATGCAAGCAATCTAAAAAAAACGAACTGCTACAAAGACCGTGCCAAGATTGTACTTGATACAAAGTGCAAACAATTTAACAAACTTGATACCAAGGTGAGAACAACTTATGTGCCAAGGATTTAGACTAACTGCAGAAATTACAGCCGATCAACTCAGTTTGGATGGTTAGGCTATTAAGGAAAACACTTGCAGAAATTTATGAAGAAATTTCGAACTTGAAGACTGATCAAAGAAGGTGCAAGTTTAATTAGAAACTCACAAGATCAGTTGAGATCAAATACATAAACTCAGGCTTGAAAAGAAATCCTAATAACCCTAACTGACATTTAGAAAGTGGGCTGATCTGAGCAAAGACGTTGCACAAACTTGGCACACACAACACTGCAGCATTTCAGAAATGCAGGGAGGAAAATTTGCTGCAATTTAGATGCAAATCAAACAAACTACTGATGTAAAGCACTTGAATATGAGCAAACAAATTGGATACAAACTTCAGCAGCAATTACTGCAGAATCAAACTCAAATTCCAGCTATTGCAGAAATGTTTGATGCAGAAGTAAAATCTGAAATTGGCACAATCTCAGAAATGTTGATGTAGCTGCTAATTAAGAATGGCATTGGGTAACTCAGCTTTGATAACAAGGTTAGCAGAAAAGGAATTAGCAGGATCGAGTGAAGAAACTCAGATCCAAACTGCTCAATTCAAACACAAACCGAAAACACAAGTGGGTGTGAAGCAAACAATTAAAGTGTCAACTACAGCAGTAAATAATTGTGCAGAAACTGTAATTTGATTTGCATATTTGAAACCTGAAATTTCTGGATAATTTGAGTTCAAATCAAGCTGGATTCAGTTGCAATGACACACCCGGAAACATGTTTAACTTGGCACAAATCAAATACTGAGTTGTACTTGGCACAAAGTGCACGAATGAAACAATGTTTGGCACGCATGAGCAGAATTCAGGGATTCGGCAGAAAACTGAAACGCAAGGGATACAACTTAATAAATTTTCAGAAATGGATACCGAGGCTTTGGAAATTAAATAAACTGAAAGGTAAATTCAGAAGAACAAAATTAAGCTAACTTGATACAAATAAAAGACTAAACGCAGCAGATTAAACAGAAAAAAACAGAAATGAAGCAGATCAGAATTGATACACATGAACAGCTTGATACTCAAACAGGGAAACACTGAATGAACTGAAATTAAAAGTAACTAGTCATTAACAAGCAATTTAACTAACTAGGAGGCTGAATTGTAAGCTAACAACTAAGGAAACCATGCAGAAAATGAGATTAAACCAGCTGAAACAGAAATTGAAACTGAAATTTCGTGCAGGAATTTAAATTACAGCTACTTAACAGAAATTAGCTAAACAACTAAGCCTCAATCACTCCCTAAGCTCAAGTGCTTCTTGGTCGTCAAGCAAGAGTGAGCCTCGAACCCGCAAGCTCAGCAAATCAGTGGAAAAAAATAGCTCTGCGATTCAACTCCATTCAAACTCTGCCCAAGCTGAAATTAGCCATCGATTTCTTCAACTTTGATGTGGTGGATTGCGCCGATGAATTGGGAATGCTCCGAGCCTTCCAGGGAACCCCTCCGGCTAGCTCGGATGCAATGAAATGGTACACAACAGAGATTGACGAACTCAAGTGACAGAGCTACTGAAACCTCACGAAACTCTGTCTTTGGGCAAAATTCAAGTTGGAAACTCCTCTGTGAGCTCTCCCCACTGACCTAACACTTGTGCTAATGAAGGATTTGAGGGGTCGCGCCCCTTGGATGAAGAAATGCTGAAAAAACGATGAAAAACTGAAGAAGATGAATAGTGCGGCGAGGAAACGCGACCAGGGTAAGCTGCTGTGTGTTTTTGATTAAATACTTAAGCATGGACGGCTGTGATTGATTTGAGAAAATCCAATGGCTGATCTTGCTCTGATTTGAGCCAATCTTTAATGATGATGATCAGGGGTCAGGATCTGCCTTGTGGTAGCTCGGATCCTCCAGATTTGCAATGGATGGTCCAGATCAAGCTAATCTTTGAATGGACGATCTAGAGCCCTCCAAGCTTGATCCAACGGTTGATTGAGCTCTGATTGGGATGAAACCTTCAGATCTTGATTAGGGTGTGCTTGATCAACCCTAGCCCTAGCTCGGATTGCTTCAGATCGTCCCGGATGGCTCAGATCTAGCCGCTCTTGAATCGGACGGCCCGGATTAATTGTAAGCTTGATAATTCGATCCGGTTCACATCCGACTCAAGTTTGACCCAGTATGCCCTAGGTCCAGGATCCTTTCATGCCTACAAAAATATATCAGAAAATTAGTGGCCAAATAATCCAAAAATATGTAAATTTGTAATTAAGTCCAAAATAAGGAAATCCTAAAACCTAGGGTAAAATCACAATTAAGCAATAAAAACATAGGTCAAACATGGATTTTAGCAATTAAAATAATCAATAAAATGGTGCTTATCAACTCCCCCACACTTAACCTTGAGCGTCTCGCGAAAACACTAAATAGTATCCCTTAGGTTTTCTAAGCATAATTAGAAACAAATGAAAAGAAATTACCTAGGTTGTCAATTCTCATAAATCTAAGCTCTATGGATTAGTATCTTGTCCTTAAATCAACAACTTAGCCTTTTCATCATCATGAGTCATTGAGATGAATTAACTCACTAGCCTTTCAAGGAAAATTTTGGTGGCTCTCTCCTTAAGTTCTAAGTTGATGATGGAAGTGGAGCTCACTCAACACACATGCTTCTTGCACTACCATAGGCTTGCTTATTATCTAATCTCTACCATTAATCATGAATAGGATCAACATCTACAAAAACAATGAAAACATGAAAATGGTGAGAAATGAAATAAAACAAGAAATGGAAAATTGATGGAGTGGGAGACTTGGTTGCTCAAAAATTTTCCAATGTGCTTTGCCCCATCTTGACAGTCCTCTATGATATCAAAAGTGTGGTGAAGTCAAATTTAATAATTGCCTTTGATTTGGATGAAAAACCCTTCTTGTTTCAATGTGCCAAGTTTCCTTTGTGTGCCATTTTTCTTTCTTCTCTTTTTCTGATTCTTCTTTCTTCTTTCTTTCTCTCTAGTAAGGTCAGAATGATGTGATACAAGCTTATTTGGATGAGAAAACTTCAATGATTTCATGGTGCCAAAGTTCAATTTGTGCCACTTTGTTTCTCTCTTTTTCTTTCTCCTTTTTCTCTGTTTTTTTCTTCCTTTATTCGCTTCAAACTTTCATCTTTTGTTCTCATTCATCAGTCAGTTGTCCACTCATATCAGAATCAATCTTCAGTTTGGAGACTTCAAATGCTTCCACTTCTTGGTTTTTGAATCTGCCTTCTTTTATGTTTCTGAATTTTTTTTTCAGCAGTTTCAATTCTGCTTCAAGGTTTTGTTCAACGAAATCATTTTCAGCTCCAGTTGAAGCCACAATATTGCTGATTTGAAGCATAATTCAATTGGATTTGATCAAATGCCTTGTACATTCACTGAATTTTTCTCTATTATCAACTTCCCCTTTCTGCCAGACTGATTTTCTGGCACAGCATTTGTATCTTTTGCATCAATCAATTCAGCTTTTCACTTCATCAGCTTCATTCAGATGTATCAGCTGAATTTAGCTCAGTGCATTAGATCACTCACAGCTTGGCAAATTCTGCATGTCAATAATTCAGCTTCTCACTCAGATTTGCTGACTTCAAGAACAGCTCTGCCTACAAATTAGTGCAATTCACTTCTGATTTTTTCTATATGGCATAACTTTGCTTTTGCTTGTGTGCCATTTTTGCTTTTCATTGAGATTTCTTCTTCAAAACTGCTTCACTTAATTTGGCACTGCATCACTGATTTTCAACACCCAAATTCAGATTTAGATGGATACTAACTGTGTCTATGCCCATTGAATCAAGTGATACCGAAACAATTCTCTTCTTTGAATTCCTTGCTTTTGATTCAATCTCTTGCCACTTCTTCTCAATTTTGTCTCAGAATTTTCTTTGAAATGCATGATTTTTCCATTGCTTGCCACTTGAATCTTCAAATATGATAAGAATCTAATCTCAATTGCTTCCATCTCTTTTCATTCTTGGCACCAAACTACTCATTGGCACATATTTTTTTTTTTTTCAATTGAATGCTCCTTGATAAAATCTTCCAATCACTCCCCCACACTTAAATCTTTGTCCGTCTCGGGCAAAATAGTATTAAAACATATCAAACAACAAGTCCAAAGAAAAGTGAGGTAAGAGTAAGAAATAAGTAAGAAAAATGGAATGAACATGATTTTCCAAATTGATATGGAAAGGAAACAAATGATTAGTTCTATAGATTGATCCAATCATTGAAATATGATTTTGAAAGAACCTAAGCAAGTTCTAGAGTAATAACATGTGTGTATCACAAAATAAGGCTAATTCTCACTAGGTCAAAATAATTCATCCCAAGTCTCAATTAAGAATCTAAAGCAATAGTACTCAAGCATCCAAGATTTCATCCATTAGCTCAAACCCTAAGTTTTAACAACCAAATTTAATTTATTTTCAAAAGACTCTAAAATGCTATGAGATAACCTAGAGGGATACATTTATTTCCACTCATGCAAGAAAAAGTGCTAAAAGAAAAGACATGGTATTTACAATGTCTATTTATTCAATTTACTCTAGAAAACATAAAAGTGAAAAATGCGATAAAAGAAAATGCAAGAAAGAAAAATCTCCCCTTTATTCTGGTGGACGGAGTCTATCCAGAAGTAGCCTCCATCTTGGTAGTGGAGGAATGGGTGCTGAGAATTAGGACTCCCCCACACTTGAACTTGCAAAAAATTTCTCTGGTGGCCTAAGGCGATTCAGGTTCAAAGCCATTCAAGGGATGGAGTTCTTCGAATTAAAGCAAAATCATCTCCTCCTTCTTTATGCTTTCAGAAGTCCTTCCAGGAGGCTGAAGTCTGTTCAGTTGGAGCACCCACTCCTGAAGTCTTCTGGACCCTGCAAAACAATGTAATACCTCTCTCAAGCGTCAGGGTCAGAAAGAAATGATATAAGTTCAGTCTCTGCATAAAGTGAATCCAAAACTGCATCATGTCAATTAAATCAATTCTGGTGCCTCAATAAATTTTCAAAATTATTTCCTACCAAATTTGCATCCAGATACTCATCACAAATAAAGAAATCAATTTCTGGCTCATCAATAGAAATTTCACAATTATCTTCTACAAAGGATGTATCAAGCAAAGTGTCACAGCCAATCAAATCAATATCAGATATCTCCATGAGTTTTTCACATTCAACCTCAGCATAAGATATAGCAAGAGATTCATCAAAATAATAACATCCATTTCAGGCACTTCTAAAAAATTTTCACTATCCATATCCACAAAAGATGTATTAAAGATTCATCATAACAAACTACATCAATTATGGGTGCCTCTAAAATTATTTCGCTATCCATATTTACAAGGATGTGTCAAGTAATGCATGATGATCAATAAAATCAATGTTTGGTACCTCTATTGGATTTTCACAAACAATTTCTACACAAGGTATATCAATAAACTCATCAGAATAATAAATCACACTAGGTACCTCACTGCATTTTTCTGAAGAAAGGGGAGAAATACTTACCTGAGCGTGCTGGAGAATACCTGGAGGTTCTACAAGGGTAGATGTGTCCATGGCTTCCTCCTGGTCAGTACATGCTCCTCTTCAGCCTCAGGCTCTGGTGGACAATCAACTGGTGATCCTTGGGTGCTTGCTTCCACCATGCAAGTCCCTACACTTTCTGGTTCATTTAATCTTCTAATGTCAGTCAACTGTGGTGGTCCCTGGGGCTTAGTGCAGTCCCCTACACCTATGGAATCATCTCCTATGCAGTTTCCTCATAATATCTGCAACAACAGTATCAGAAAAATTAGGACCATCAATAATACTATCATCAGAAAATAAAAGTCTAGAATGGTCCTGTGGAGCTTCAATTTCTTCTTCTGGAGCTGAAAAATTTGGAATGGATTTTGAATAGGAATCTCCGGAGGGATGCATGCTGTAGGTGCCCAGACTTTGATGAGTACGTCATCTTCTTCTTCTTCTATCAAATGTGCAAGATTACTTGAAGAAGGACTTGGCCATGCACTAGGGTCACCTTGAACTGATATAAAACCAACTCCGGGGATTGTTCTGATTTTTGGGCTTGCCTTTGTTCTCTTGTTGATGATATAGTAAAACTTGTTGAACATCTCCTCCACCTTTGTTGTTGGCACATTTCCTGCACTAGAACTCCATAGCCTCCTTGGTTAGCATAGCTCCTTGACTGACCTTGAAAGATGAAGTAGGCTGAAATTTGAGCTTGCTGATTTGGTTGAAAACATGGCTGTTGAGGCTGATTAAAGGGCTGATATTCTTGGAAACTTTGCTGGGAGTTGTAGCCTTGAAAGTTCTGATTTTGGTGTGGAAAATTATGTGGCAAGGGCTGAAAATTCTGATTTTGAAACCCTTGGTTGTAAGGCTGAAAATTTTGATTCAAGGGCTGTGTGGGCTGATAAAATGGCTGGTTTTGAGGCGGATCTTGCTGAAATGTTTGATACACTTGTTGCCCCTGTTGATATGGCTGGAATTGAGGTTCGAATTGCTGAAATGTAGGCTGGAAATTCGGATTAGAAGGCTGAAATTGCTGAAACTCGGGCTGAAACTCTTGCTGAAAATTTGGTTGATTGGGCTGAAAATTTTGGAAAGGCTGCCCATTCTGAAAATTCTGGAAATTTGGTTGAATTGGCTGAAAATCCGGCTGAAATTGTTGGAATTGCTGTGGTTGCTGGAATTGTTGTAGTTGCTGAATTTGAGGCTGACAAAATTGATTTGGTTGCTCAAATTGGGGCTGATAGCTTTGAAATGGTGGCTGCCCGTTCTGAAAATACTGATTTGGCTGAAAATTTTGTAATGATGGTTGATCTTGTGGCTGAAAAAACTGATTTGGTTGCTGAAAATTCCAATAGGGTTGTTGGAATTCTTGATTTAGCTGCTGAAATTTCTGGAGAGGCTGAAATTGTGGCTGAGGTAGCTTCTGATAAGTAGATGACTGAGCTTTACGTTCTAGTTGGTAGTCCAACCCCTTTAACACATTTTTTAACTCCTCCAATGCCTCTTCTATCTCTTTTGACCCCATTTTGAATTTGCAGCCCTGTCACAAAACAAACAAGACAAATGGCAGCAACCGTATACAAATGATAAAGCAACAGAAAATAGAACCCAATGATATGTCAAAAAGCATACAAGCAAAAATCAAACAAATCAACTAGTTGCTTCCCCGGCAACGGCGCCAAAAATTTGACGGGCCCAAATACTAATATTGTCACGAATGTGGGCCTCAAATTTAAATTATAAATGAATGAACTGGAAACCCTTTTACAATCAAAAGTATGAAAATGTAATATAGGGGCCACAGGTCGTATTTTTCTCGGGGCTAGTTGACGTTGTGTGATTCGTGCTTGTATTTAGTGTCGTTTGTTTTGGGTTTCGAAAAATCGGTTTGATGAAGTTCAGGAATGAAATCGCAAGTAAAGAAAAGAACTAATCATGAACTAAACAAGAACTATCATTAAAGCACTTAAGCAATTTTTTGGAAGCAATCTGATCACATGAAGAACAAATGCCAATCAATGATGCAACAAAATCAAACTCGAGACAAACTGAATGCAAGCAATCTAAAAAAATGAACTGCTACAAAGACCGTGCCAAGATTGTACTTGATACAAAGTGCAAACAATTTAACAAACTTGATACCAAGGTGAGAACAACTTATGTGCCAAGGATTTAGACTAACTGCAGAAATTACAGCCGATCAACTCAGTTTGGATGGTTAGGCTATTAAGGAAAACACTTGCAGAAATTTATGAAGAAATTTCGAACTTGAAGACTGATCAAAGAAGGTGCAAGTTTAATTAGAAACTCACAAGATCAGTTGAGATCAAATACATAAACTCAGGCTTGAAAAGAAATCCTAATAACCCTAACTGACATTTAGAAAGTGGGCTGATCTGAGCAAAGACGTTGCACAAACTTGACACACACAACACTGCCGCATTTCAGAAATGCAGGGAGGAAAATTTGCTGCAATTTAGATGCAAATCAAACAAACTACTGATGTAAAGCACTTGAATATGAGCAAACAGATTGGATACAAACTTCAGCAGCAATTACTGCAGAATCAAACTCAAATTCCAGCTATTGCAGAAATGTTTGATGCAGAAGTAAAATCTGAAATTGGCACAATCTCAGAAATGTTGATGTAGCTGCTAATTAAGAATGGCATTGGGTAACTCAGCTTTGATAACAAGGTTAGCAGAAAAGGAATTAGAAGGATCGAGTGAAAAAACTCAGATCCAAACTGCTCAATTCAAACACAAACCGAAAACACAAGTGGGTGTGAAGCAAACAATTAAAGTGTCAACTACAGCAGTAAATAATTGTGCAGAAACTGTAATTTGATTTGCAGATTTGAAACCTGAAATTTCTGGACAATTTGAGTTCAAATCAAGCTGGATTCAATTGCAATGACACACCCGAAAACATGTTTAACTTGGCACAAATCAAATACTGAGTTGTTACTTGGCACAAAGTGCATGAATGAAACAATGTTTGGCACGCATGAGCAGAATTCAGGGATTCGGCAGAAAACTGAAACGTAAGGGATACAACTTAATAAATTTTCAGAAATGGATACCGAGGCTTTGGAAATTAAATAAACTGAAAGGTAAATTCAGAAGAACAAAATTAAGCTAACTTGATACAAATAAAAGACTAAACGCAGCAGATTAAACAGAAAAAAAAAGAAATGAAGCAGATCAGAATTGATACGCATGAACAGCTTGATACTCAAACAGGGAAACACTGAATGAACTGAAATTAAAAGTAACTAGTCATTAACAAACAATTTAACTAACTAGGAGGCTGAATTGTAAGCTAACAACTAAGGAAACCATGCAGAAAATGAGATTAAACCAGCTGAAACAGAAATTGAAACTGAAATTTCGTGCAGGAATTTAAATTACAGCTACTTAACAGAAATTAGCTAAACAACTAAGCCTCAATCACTCCCTAAGCTCAAGTGCTTCTTGGTCGTCAAGCAAGAGTGAGCCTCGAACCCGCAAGCTCAGCAAATCAGTGGAAAAACAGCTCTGCGATTCAACTCCATTCAAACTCTGCCCAAGCTGAAATTAGCCATCGATTTCTTCAACTTTGATGTGGTGGATTGCGCCGATGAATTGGGAATGCTCCGAGCCTTCCAGGGAACCCCTCCGGCTAGCTCGGATGCAATGAAATGGTACACAACAGAGATTGACGAACTCGAGTGACAGAGCTACTGAAACCTCACGAAACTCTGTCTTTGGGCAAAATTCAAGCTGGAAACTCCTCTGTGAGCTCTCCCCACTGACCTAACACTTGTGCTAATGAAGGATTTGAGGGGTCGCGCCCCTTGGATGAAGAAATGCTGAAAAAATGATGAAAAACTGAAGAAGATGAACAGTGCGGCGAGGAAACGCGACCAGGAAAGTTGCGGGCTCATTTCTGATTAAATAGGAAACAGTGGACGGTCCAGATTGCTTTGATGAAATCCAACGGTAGATCTTGGTCTGATTTGAGCCAAACTTTTATGATGATGATCTGGGGTCAGGATCTACCTTGTGGTAGCTCGGATCCTCCAGATTTGCAATGGATGGTCCAGATCAACTCTATCTGTGAATGGACGCTCTAGAGCCCTCCTTGCTTGATCCAACGGTTGATTTAGCTCTGATTGGGATGAAACCTTCAGATCTTGATCATAGAGCTTGATCAACCCTAACCCTAGCTCGGATTGCTTCAGATCGTCCCGGATGGCTCAGATCTAGCCGCTTTTGAATCGGACAACCCGAATTAATCGTAGGCTTGATAATTCGATCCGGTTCACATCCGACTCAAGTTTGACCCAGTATGCCCTAGGTCCAGGATCCTTTCATGCCTACAAAAATATACCATAAAATTAGTGGCCAAATAATCCAAAAATTGTGTAATTTTGCAATTAAGTCCAAAATAAGATAAAGTTCCAAAACCTAGGGTAAAATCATAATTAAGCAATAAAAACATGGGTCAAACATGGATTTTAGCAATTAAAATAATCAATAAAATGGTGCTTATCAATAGGTCAGGGCCACGGGGTACAGGTAGATCAGTATAGCAGGATGGGTCGGGGGCCCAAAGCCCGCTCGGGCCAAATCACCGAACTGAGTGGCCCGCCAGATGTACCCTGACCTGGTCCTACCTAGTAAACGCCGAGTGTCCGACTCTGTCCGTCACCCGATACACGTTCTACGTTAGCCCCTAGCGAGATGTATCGATTGTCGATCCTAGGGTTGTCCGAGCAACATCCGTTGGGCATCCAATCAGCGGTCTCCCTATACCCTAACCACGCGACCTTAGGACGAGTCAGATTGGCTAAGTCCGAGCGCTCCTCGACTCGGGGAGTACCTTGTTCCAATCTAGGAGGTATTGACCGACGGCCAGGTTTAACTTGGGGCAGTCGGTCGACGCTCTGGCTCGGGATTTGTCATTTTCCTAATGAACACCCACTCTCTGACACTATACTGTCAAAATGGTACGAGAGTCGGTGCATACCTAACACCGTTCGTGTCTGAATCGTGAATATCCCGCCGACACAGTACTTTCCTGACATACCTTGGCACTCCGTACCACGACGACCCCTGCTTGTGTCAGATTGGGCGGCGCCAGTCGGCGAGCTGGTAGTGCCCTGCCCCGCATGAGACACAAGGGCGGCAGGCACAGGCAGAAACTGTCGGCTCCGTCGGCTATATAAGGTCCTCCACATTCCGCACCAAGGTACGCGCGTTAGAGTTTTTGCTACAGTTCTTCAGTTTTCATTCCTTCCACCACCGGAGACTGACTTGATCATCGGAGTACCTTACTGGGGATTCTTCCTGGTGGGTTACTGACGGTCGTTTTCCTTGTAGATTAGAGCCGGCATCAGCGGTGCTCTGGTCCACCTCGCTCTTGGGAGTCCACCTCACTCTGCGACAGGATCAACCTCGATGTCCATCCCTTCAGCGTAGTAGCGAACCCATCTCCACCTAGGAGTTGGCATTAGCTCCTTGATAACATTTGCATTTCGTACTATGACTTTAATTATAATTATCGAACCGCCTAACTAGTGTAGTACATGATAACTCAGATTATGTCCTCACAAGATGGACTGATGGTTAAAGAGTGGATGTTACCATATTGAGATCCGAGGATCAAAATCTGATAAAATCAGTGTGTCGGTCTTTCTCACTCGCTAGCCATATGATTTGGGCTAGTAGCTCCGTAATTTATCTCTTCCGTATTGACCATGAGACAGGTTGGTAGGAATACTGGAGACGAGCAAATCGTCTTTTACCCGCCTATATGATAACTCATATTACCTCTCAAGGAATGTAATGGTAGATTATAATCTTAGGATCAATTATTAACAAATGGGGATTTGGGTAACGAAGAACAAAACTTGAAGCATTCAAATGAGTCAAGCATTGAAAAAATTAAAAAAAAATTAAACTGCATTAAAAAAAACAAAAAGTGTAACAGAAATTAAGCACTAAAAATAATGGAGTCCCTCCTATTGAAGTGGATGATGTGGAATGATGCTTGTAGATGAGAAGGAATCTTTCCGCCTTCTGCTCCTCTAAAGTGGATGATACATAACGATACTTGAGGATGAGAAGAAGTAGAGAATTCCCACGCCTTCTTCTCCTCTACAAGTAAATGATGCAAAATGACCTAGGAATCTCAAGAGCTCGTAGATAGAGTCATATACGAAAGCTAGGAATCCAAGATCTCTAGTAAAGATGGCTCGCCAATGGTGGAGATGAGGTGGATATGTTGGCACAGAATCGATGAATAGCACTGGATGCAGAAAAAGAGAACAAATAAAGAGAGAAGATGCTGCCACTGAGCCACACTTCGTTCAAAAAAAATTGCAATGTAGCACTCAAACAAAAACCCGCACAGTAGCAATTAAAGACACAGCACAATGAGCGATTAAAGCAAGGCACAGTGTAGGAGAGAACAAATGCAAGATTTGTTATAAGGCAAAACACATGCGATGAATGTAAGAACAATGAAAAAAAAACTGAAGAGGAAATTAATGCTTCGATCAATCTTTTTCACAAAGCTTCGACCCCTTTAAATACATCATAGAAGATAAACTTAACGCTAAAAAATAGGGATGACTCATCCCATAGAATAGGAAACGATAAAATGAAGAAGAAGAATAATCGACGTGTGAGAAGTTTGCGGAAAGGAAAAACGTGCGTGGCAATGTCCGAATTATTTGCCTATATTACTCCCCCTAATTCTGACATGACTCTAAATCACGAATGTCGAGTAGTTGTCGCATGCCAGCTAACTTCACTCCTGACAAAGCTTTAGTTAAAGCATCGGCTCGCTGTTCACCAGTATTAACGAACTCCACCATAATCTGTCCCTTCTCAACACATTCTCTGATAAAATGGAACCTTGTATCTATATGCTTGCTTCGACCATGGAAAACAGGATTCTTCATGAGAGCTATAGCAGATCTGTTGTCAACAAACAAAGTCACCGGTTTTGGCTCTTTACCGGTTAATTCACTGGAAAGGCTTCTTAACCACAAAGCATGACAGGCTGCAGTTGTGGCTGCCATGAATTCTGCCTCACAAGATGAAAGCGCCACTGTCTTCTGCTTCTGTGAGTTCCAGGACACCAGACTTTCATTAAAATAGAAAGCCATTCCACTTGTGCTTTTCCTCCCGTCGAGATCTCCGGCTAAATCGCTGTCCGAGTAGCCGAATATACTAATTTCCTGGGGTCCCTTTGTGTAAGCAAGTCCAAAATAGATTGTACCTTTCAAATACCTGAGGATCTGTTTGACAACCTTATGATGCATGCTTGTAGGTCTTTCCATATATCTGCTCGCCATGTCGACAGAATATGATAGGTCTGGCCGCGTGTGTAATAGATATCTTAGACAACCAATGATGCGCCTGTACTCCGTGGCATCAATTGGAGTCCCTTCCAGGTCTTTATGCAGTTGTGTCTTGGGTTCCATCGGCTGCTTTGTGGCATTACAATCTGCCATCTGGAATTGAGATAGAATTTTCTTGGCATAGGTTGATTGTCTAAGTAAAATTCGGCTCTTCTGTTGTTCCACTTCAATTCCTAAGTAGTAGAGAAGACCCAAATCACTCATCTCAAATTCTGTCATCATTTGTTGTTTGAATTTGTTGATTCCTTCTGTGCTCCTTCCTGTCACGATGAGATCGTCAACATACACTCCAACAAATATACTAGCTTCTCTTTTACCTCTTGTATATACTGCATGTTCTTGATTACACTTTTTGAAGCCGAGCTCTTCCAGACTCCTGTTCAGCCGCATGTTCCAAGCTCGTGGAGCCTGCCGCAGTCCATAGAGGGCCTTGGATAACCTGTACACCTTGTGTTTCTGATTTTGTACTTCAAACCCTTCTGGTTGAGTGACATATATTTCTTCTTCCAACTCTCCGTTCAGAAATGCCGACTTCACGTCTAGATGGTGTACCTCCCAGCCTTGATTTGCTGCAAGTGCAAGAATGACTCGAATAGTATCGAGTCTAGCGACAGGTGCGAATACCTCTTCAAAGTCGATGCCTTGTCTTTGCACATAGCCTTTAGCAACTAATCTTGCTTTATGCTTGACCACTTTTCCAGCTGAATCTTTCTTCAGTTTGAACACCCATTTTAGGCCGATAGGTTTGTGGCCTAATGGGAGCTCAGTTAGGGTCCAGGTCTTGTTCATCTCAATAGTCTTCAGTTCTTCCTCCATTGCTTCGTACCAGCAAGCCTCGGTTGCAGCTTCTTGGTAACAGGTCGGCTCTTCTGACATCATCAGCATTACCTCATTCTCCTCTTCATCAATACCAACTATTTCCTCAGTGTTGGCATAGATATCAGCAATGGACCTATAACGAACTGGCCCTTCGAGGGGCTCAGGTGAGGTAGTTGCATAGGTGTTCGATGATGGTGTAGACGGACTTGATGCTCCTGTCGATGATGGTGTAGATGGGCTTGATGATGGTGTCGATGCCGATGGTGTGACATCTTCCGCCCCTGCCTCAATGTCTGCTGCAACAATCGCCTCGTCGGTGTTGAGTGCATTCACCACCATAAACCCAGGTAAGTCTTCTTTATCAGCACCTGCGTTCCATGTCCATTCACTATTTTCTTGAAATATTACATCTCTACTTACTTGTAGCTTGTCATGCCTTAGATCAAATAGACGATGAGCTTTACAGCCTTCTTCGACCCCTAAGTATACCATAGGTGAGCTTCTGTCGTCAAGTTTCTTAAGGTGAGGGGTTGTATTTTTTGCATAGGCAATATAACCAAACACCTTCAAGTGGGCAAGATGTGGCTTTCTCCCCATCCAAGCTTCAAATGGAGTACGTTCTCCTAGCGCTTTAGTTGGGAGACGGTTTAGCAGATAGACAGCATGCCTAACCGCCTCTCCCCAGAACCATGCCGGCATATGCGTACCCTTGAGGAGAGATCTTGCCATAGCCATCACTGTGCGGTTACGACGCTCCACAACGCCATTCTGTTGGGGTGTGTAGGGAGCCGAAAGGTGCCTCTCAATTTCTTCATTTTCACAGAATTGAGTGAACTCCGTGGATAGAAACTCACCGCCACGGTCTGTCCGAAGTGTTTTGATCTTGTACTCAGTCGTGTTCTCCGTCGCGGACTTGAACTTCTTGAATGCTTGGAATGCATCTTTCTTTGCTGTCAAAACAAATACCCACATCCACCTTGTGCAATCATCAACAATCAAAAAGAAATACTTGTTACCAGCAAGTGTACTTGGTGAAATTGGCCCGCAGATATCATCATGGAGAAGTTCCAACGGCTTCGTCGCTCTAAAGTTTGATTGGTGCGGGAATGACGACCTTGCATGTTTGGAGATCACACACACCTCGCAAAGCTTGTTCGTCTGGGGCAATAGTGGCACACCAACCGCCAATTTCTTCTCCCCCAACAGCTTCAAGTCATGAAAGTTTACATGTCCGAGCCTTGCATGCCATAACCAGGTGGGGTCTTCTAGGCTTGCTTGGAGGCAGACTTGCTTGAATGTCTTCAAGGTTATCTTGTACAAGCGATTTTGCGTTCGCTTTACCAGCATCAAGAGCTTCCCGCTCCTATCAATCACCTTCATGGTATCTCCTTCCATGTGCACCTCGTTCCCAGCTTCTGTCAACTGACCAAGGCTTATGATATTACTACAAAGTTTCGGAATGTAGTATACCTCGTGGAGAGTCTTCTGATCGCCGTTCTTGCATTCGAACACAGCCGTCCCCTTGCCCATGATCTCAATGGTTGATCCATCGCCAAACCTCACCCTCCCGGTGATAGTTTCATCTAGTTCTTGAAACTTCTCGCGATGTCCAGTCATGTGGTTGCTAGCACCATTGTCAAGGTACCAAACGTCTTTGTCTTCACCTTTCTTGACGCCCCGGTACACCTCCGGTAGCAACCTCTCTTCACTGAGCAGAATGGTATCCTGCCGCTGAGATTCTTCATGGGACATGGTTATCATTAGTGCTGGCTCTTCATCGGTGGCGCAAGTGAGGTGAGCCTCATCTCCACGACGCTTGCTGTAGCATTCAGACGCATAATGCCCCATTTTCTCACAATTGAAGCATTTTATGTGTCTCTTGTCACGAGTGCCACTGTTGTTGTCGTTAGTGCCTCCTGCACTATCTTGGCGCTGTGTACCACGACCACGACCGCGCCCTCGCCCACGCCCACGCCCTCTGCCATGATTAGAGCTGTTGGACCCACGTCCCTTGCCTCCTGACGAAGTGTCCACGCTACTCCCCTTTTGTCGCATTTGCCATTCGGCATGAGTAAGTAGGAGCTCTCCTTCAGTGCCGTTGGTGTTGCTGCGTAATCGTAGCGTTCGTTCCTCGTACGCCTTCAGTCGCCCTATAGCCTCCTCAAATGGTATAGACTCAAGGTCGTAGAACTGCTCAATGCCGGCAACAATAGGGAAGAATTTATCAGGGACAGAATCGAGCAATTTTTTTACCAGCGAGGAATCTTCAAGTGTGGCTCCAAGGGTGGAGAATTTGCTGCTTAGGGCGCTGAGTTTGCCAGCAAACTCATCAATCGTCTCGGTCTCTTTCATCCGGAGGGCGTCAAACTCGCTCTTCAATGTTTGTACACGTGCCTTCTTCACCCGATCACTACCAAGATATCTCGTCTTCAGGCTGTCCCAGACATCTTTCGCCGTCTTCTTTGTTGCAATTTGGAGAAGGATGTCTTCGGGGACATACTGCAAGATGTATGCACGTGCCTTTTTGTCCTTCTTTGCATCCACCTGGGCTCCTTCCACTGGCTCCACCGCCTCCCAGACTCCCTGGGCATCAAGGATCGCCTCTGTCTTTATTGCCCACACAGTGTAATTGTGAGGACTTAGCATCGGATAGGGAAATGGCACTCCGCCGTTCTCCTTTACTGGGATGCTCGACATTTTATAGAATCGTAGATTCTTTGATGTCTTATACTACCAACGCTCTGATACCAAGTGTTGGCACAGAATCGATGAATAGCACTGGATGCAGAAGAAGAGAACAAATAAAGAGAGAAGATGTTGCCACTGAGCCACACTTCGTTCAAAAAAAATTGCAATGTAGCACTCAAACAAAAACCCGCACAGTAGCAATTAAAGACACAGCACAATGAGCGATTAAAGCAAGGCACAGTGTAGGAGAGAACAAATGCAAGATTTGTTATAAGGCAAAACACATGCGATGAATGTAAGAACAATGAAAAAAAACTGAAGAGGAAATTAATGCTTCGATCGATCTTTTTCACAAAGCTTCGACCCCTTTAAATACATCATAGAAGATAAACTTAATGCTAAAAAATAGGGATGACTCATCCCATAGAATAGGAAACGATAAAATGAAGAAGAATAATAATCGACGTGTGAGAAGTTTGCGGAAAGGAAAAACGTGCGTGGCAATGTCCGAATTATTTGCCTATAGGATAGAGATGGGAATGACGGAGAGAATCGCCTTTAGTCTCTTCTTCTCCCTGGATGGAGGTTGTGATGGTGATGATGCTTAATGAGGGAGAGAATCCCCTTTCTTTTTAGTGGAGTCGGATGCTGGATATATGACCATCGGAGATGGATATGACAAAGGGATTCCCCTTTCGTCTTTTCTATTCGGTGGTTGGAGATTAATATTTTGGATGCAATCAACTCTCATGAGGGCTAACGATGTAAAATAGAACTTTTGAGATAACGAAAAATTCTTTTAACACCTTCTCAATGATATTCAGTAGAAGAATGCATAAATTGGCAGGTACGATTGACAGCGAAAGCAATATCGGGTCGCGTGATGGTGACAAATAGGGCACCAATAATATTTCGGTAGATCTGGGGGTTAGCCATTGCAAAGGAGAATGAAGGTGCAATGAACCACCTTCAATAATCAATGTAGAGATTGAATGTGCACATCAATTTTAGCTCGTTGAAGAAATCTAATAATAAATTTGCTCTAGGAGAGCAGACAATCTTCAAAATGTGGAAGAAACTCTATTCAAGGAAAAAAGCGAGCATTGTTGAGATCATGAATAAGAAACTCTTAATTAAAAAGATGACGTAAAGTAGTTATGCCTTCTCGATCATTATCAATTATCAAAATAATTTCATTTGATGATTTTTTCCATGGTAGTACTTGGGTACATTTTTAGTTCGCCGTGAACCACTTGTGCTTGGTGGCGATCACGGTTTACCACTGTATCTTGGGAAACAGACAAACCACGTAACATCGAAGCATAGTTGGAGGTGGGGCGAATTTGTTTTAAGGAAATTGATTGAAAGCAAGCCTCAATATCTTCTTTTCTTGCACTCAAAGTTGCGACTTGGGAGTCTCCGCTCAAAATCGACAGTAGGGAGTCTCCACTCGGACTCGGCAGTCCAAAGCCTCCACTCCACTCCAATCGACAGTCAGGAGTCTCCACTCAGACTTAGCAATCAGGAGCCTTCACTCGGACTTGACAGTCAAGAGTCTTCACTTGGACTAGGAGTCTGGAGTCTGCAATCAGACTTGGCACTCGAGAGTCAACACTCAGAGTCAGGAGTCTATTATCAATTCAGGTCACTTAATAGATAAGTCTGATTTGATTTGTAATTTTTAATTCGGATTACTTCTCTTTATATCTGACAAGATTATACAATAGTGAATAACGTGGTTTACCCCGTTGAAAATTTCATTCCCAGTGGTGTACATGTGGGGACGGAGGGGTGCGACCCCCCCCCCCCCCCCCCATTTTTAATGCTATATATTTGGGAAATCCTTCATTGTCAGTTTGACCGGCCGATTCACTATTATTCATCGTTAGAAAACTAAAATTGGTCACATATGTGGAAAGTCCTCAACCCAAACTATCTATTGATATCACTTTTATGAGAAAATATTATGACTTGGACGGTTAAGCGTTGAATTTAAAAAATAAAATATATAATAATAAACAGATGAACTATATCGCATAACACAAAGCGAGAGCGTTAAATTAAAATTGGAGAAACTAAATCCAGCGGGTAGGCGTGGAAATAAGTGTTACATTGGCCAAAATGAGAATTGATTTGAAGTTGATTTGATCAAATTATGACTAGACCAAGTTTAAGATATAAATGGTTTCAATCGATTTAAAATGAATTAGACTTCTTTTTAGCAAACCTTCTCTTTTATTTTTTTCTCCATTTTCTCCCTAAGCACGTTGCAGCTCTCACCATGTCTTCACTCATTTCTCTCTTTTATTTTTCTCTTGATCTTCTTTCTCATTCCTTCTTCTCCTTTTATTCGACAATAAACTTAGACTATGTTTGGTGAGAAGTAATCAACCTTGTAATGTATTCAAAATTATATTGCAAGATTGATTACTTTGTTTGGTACAATTTTAAAACTGTAATGTAATTTAATCTGCATTACAAAGGCTAGTTAAAATATTGTAATCTAGATTATAAGGCCAATAATATATAATCTGGATTACATTACAGCCTCAATTATATTACAAACTAGATTACATTACCACTAACCAAATGCAACCTTATAGTTTTTTCCTCTCCTCTTCTTAGGCACAAGAACTCTATTTTCTGCTTCTTTCTCTTCTTCCCAAAGCAAGAAATGCATGTATTAGTTGTTGCCCTCTTCAAACAACAAGAGAAGCCCTTGACCCTCACATTCTCTTTCTCTTCTCGTGTTTTCTAGGGTTTTGTTGGCGCAGCAAGAATAATGTTATTTTTTTTTTACCTTGCTCTCTTTATATCATATCGAGCTCACTGAAGCTAGTCGAGGTTGCTAACGAAGAAGGTAAAGCTCTCCTCTTTTACTTCTTCCTTCTTATCTTTTTGTCACGCCCCAAGGAGCTGCATGTCTGACAAAAATCAGATAACATCTCCCTTGTACGATAGACAATATGAATCTTTATGCATATATAATATGGCTTGACCTTTACACATATCTCATTCAATAATATAGTAAATAAAGAGTAAATAAAGGAAAATAAATATCCATCGTCACTAATATAAATGTACCATCGCAAAACCAAACTCCAGAATGTCCTCTGGGCAGACCGACAACACAATACATAAATTCATAACATACACGACAAGTCGACAAAGCATAAATAAAATAAAAATACATCCCAACTGTAACTAGAAGAAAAAGAAAATGCGGGACAAAACAAAACCACTACGAAGTAGGGGGATTGGCTGCTCGGCTCTCCTGGCGGTATCTTCCTGAAAAAGGAAAAACAAGTAAATGATTATTAGTCCAGAGACACTCCACGTGTATATAAACAGATAGATATACATGACTGTAAAAAGGTCATCTAACAGCAGTATCGAAATAAGAAAATACAGTCTCATAAGGAAAAATCAGAATACATGATCGGTAAACTACATGCAAGTACATATCCTTATCAAACTCACCTGCGGGGTATGAAAGTCATAAATCCTCGAACCCGAATGGTCATCGGACCGTATGAAAATAAAATACCTCCTGTATGTGCATATTATCCAAATGTAGTAATCAACTCAAACAAGTGTAGCAAACACAAACAAATGTAATCCATGCAATCATGCACATGATGCAAACACATGGTCACCCCAGACGCCAGTCAGCCACCGTCACCGGTCATAGGTGAGGTCAAGTGGGTAGGGCTATGACAACTGTATGCACATGATGCAAACACATGGTCACCCCAGACGCCAGTCAGCCACCGTCACCGGTCATAGGTGAGGTCAAGTGGGTAGGGCTATGACAACTGTACGCACTCTGCCATCACTGCTCCTGAGTGACCGAGTGGACAACATATTGGCAGAGGACACCCTCCTTCCCCAAATCATGTGAGAGTATCGTTCTCATCTCCTCGTATCATGGAAAGTGGAGGGATCCTTGTCTGCTACCACGCTGTGGATACCATTACCCATGAGCGGCCGAGAGGAGCCTTGACAGGATAATTGCACATACTCTGCTGATAGTACTACTAACGCATAAGTGGCAGTGTGTGCAGATATGATATGACTGACGATCTGTCTTAACCACAAAGGAGCTAAGGATCATCAGTTATGTAATTATGCAAAGATGGTGTATAACGCTAACACATGCAACACCCATCAAGTAAACCTCAATATAACATGCACATATCTGAAACATAAATCATAACCTATAAATAACCTATTAGACATGCAATAATACTATGTATCAATAAATGTCAAGTATATGATATGCAAATATTTCTATGCACACATACTCTAACAGAATAAGAATATCAAACATAGATACTGTATTGGAAATAAACTTTGAGTATGTCAAAAGGTCAAACAGTAAGTATCAAGCAGGATAAAGGTAAATCCTACTATTATCTATAAAAGAAACTATGCACAAAAACCTGACAATATCTTCAGAGATAAGTCAGAAGATATCCACCTCGTAAATGATGTGTAAAATACCGAAAAGATCCTCCCATCCAGCTAATCCGTGTCCAATTAGGGTCCTGTAATAAAAGACATAAGTTTAGCTATTATAATATATAATATTTAGTAAAACTAGCTATCCTAATTATTCCATTTTATTTAATTAACTATAATTAAATGATTAATCAGTAGTTAATCCAAGTTACCAAGGTTAGGTTCATTTTAGGTTCAGTTTAGGTTTAAGCCAAACCTAACCCAACTAGCCAATGAAAAACATCTCACAAATCATCTAGTCCATGCTAAGAACCAAAACCTAGCATGTTTGCCACACTTGAATCCAAACCTAACCACCCACGGCAAATTCGAAAAGCTGAAACAAACTGGGCAGTAGGTTCAAATCAACTCCACGCGAGCATGAAGCTCATGGTAGAGAGAAAAAGAAATACCCAAGTCAAATGATCCACACGCTTACCTCCCCTGATCTAGGCAAGGTTTATTCCCCAAACCTTGAAGCTCACAGCCGTTCCCTGCAAGAATGGGACACTAACCCTAGCAGTGGACCAACAAAATAAATTTGAACAGATCCTAACAGGTTTAATTCAACCAAAATCCCACTTCAAGAACGCAAAAGCAATTAGAGCATTCTACACCTTGCCAAAAAGAATCAACTTCACAATGAATATGTTACGGAACAATTCCAAAACCCAAACACAACAGCACGTTAACACCTAATCCTAAAACCAACCTCCAAAATAGCAATGACGGAAACCAACATCATGCCAAAGAATAGACCTAAATGATACTACTCACCAGAATTTGCCTGTTCACGGCTTCCCTCTGCTCAATATCTGAAACTAGGGCACACGAGGTGGTGGTCAAGGGTTGGCACCGGCGACCAAGGAAGGTGGAAGAAGAAGAATCACAGCAAGGGGGAGAAGAAAATCGCTGGCGGCAGCGTCGGGTGGTTCGTGACTAGAGGGAGAGGAGGGTGGTCGGCGATGAAAAGGGGAGAAAGAATTGTTTCGGCATGGTTGCGAAGAGAAGGGAAGAAGGGATGATATAAGTGGTGGATGTTTTGTAATTTAACCCTTCTAATACAGCTAATGCTAACCAACCCCTTAATTTAGTATTTTATGCGTTTAACCCCTCAAAACTTTCTGTTATTTAACACTTCTCTTCCATATTTTTTCAAAAACAACTATTTTCCTTTTATTTTTTGTAAATATCGAATAACCCTTTATAAGTAATTTTTTCCCTTTTGTCCAACCACAACAATAATAACAAAAGGAGTAAGTTATTCTTTTCTTCTTTTATATTTTATTAATTAAATGAAAATTGTAAAATATACATTTTATTTTATTAGGTTTGCTAGTTAGGATGATTATTTAGATCAGTGCAGATCTCAGAATGCTAAATATTATAAGGAAGTGAAATCACAAATAACTTGAGGACGAACTGTAAAGGATACACGAGATTATTATAATCATCTTTTGCTATAAATATTACTAGCTAGATTTCTTGCATCTTGGATATTGAAAGTGACTCTAGTTTATCATTAGTAAATTTAATATTATCAAGATTCAAATTTAAAATTATTCTTTTTTCTCGTATTTCTAAGATCGAGATGAACTTTCTTCTATTTGAAGTTGAAAACAATTGAGATTTTAAAAATTGAAAGACGAGTAAACAAGATGGATGTAAAAATAATGAAATGGAGTCGCCTATTTATAGATTTTGGGAGAACAACAATTAGCTAAATCATAGATCAAATAATCTAAATAGATCAAAAAAATCATTTCAATGATCCAAAAAAACCACAGTTTAATTTACTTGCGGTTTCAACACAAATAATAATAATAATAATAATATAGTTCAAACTATTGGTTGAATTAGCCGTTTAAATCATAAGTTCATGATTAATTTTGAGTGTGATCGGTCCATCTCTAGATAGGCTCATTATGATTTCGAGCTATCTAACCGGGTCAATGCGTATGTTGTCCATTGACCCAATTAAGATTTCAAGTTAGGTCTAGGAGAAAGTGGGCTCGAGTAGTGTATTTTAGAGGAGAAGGAAGAGGAGGGTCGTCCATTGGGAGAAGATTAGGAGAAGCTTTTCCAACCATACATATAAGGAAGTCACGGAATTAAAAGCAAAGCAAATAGCGTTATTGTACTTTATTATTTGTGATATCTTATTTTGTACATTGAAAATGGTTTGGTTTATTTAAAGTAAGCAACAACAAAAATTTGAAAATTAATTTCATGATATATCTTCTCACAAGTACTATACTAACAACTAATTTTTATTGTTAAAAACAAAAGTAGGAATTAATATGTTTATCGTGCTCCTCCTACTCCCCTTGCGAGACCGGTTCAGTTGAATCACCAAACACACTAATTAATTAAGAACAATAGTGAGATTAGAGAGGGGAGGATCGGACCTTCTCCAAATCCATTAATAGAAAGAAGATCTACCAATTACAATTATTAACTACTCTATCTCCTTCAGCTTGCCTTGGTCAAGTATATATAAATCTCCCTCCCCTCATTAGCCATGCATCTCATATATCGTCGCAGGCAGCTCCACGAAACCAGCCATGGCTTTCCTACGTTACCTCTTTCTCTCCCTCGCCATCTCCGCTCTCCTCCTGCAATCCGCAGCGCAACTCGCCTATACGGATCAGGACGAGCCGGTAACCACCGATACCACCGTGACCGCCCCTGCCCCAGCTACCGAAGCAAGCACAGATACAGCCTCCGCGCCGTCCCCTGTCCCAGCTACCGAGGTAAGCCCCGATGCAGCCTCCGAGCCGGCTGCTGCGTCAGTCGCCGCGGCCGCCGCGCCTGGAACAATTCAGAGGACGACCAAGGAGCAAATCCTTGCGAGTATCCCTCCTAACCCGACGGAGAACACGGTTCTCTTTCTCACCTCCCCTTCCGGCAAGTACACCGCGTCTCTCCTCCGCCGTGAGACGGCCCCTGCTGCCGGCGGCTTCGGCAATGATTTCTGCTACATCCAGGTGGTGGATACCAGCACGGGGCACAGCATGTGGGAGTCGATGTGCGGTCCGGTGAGCTCCGAGAATGCGTGCTCGGTGGTATTCACCGCGTACGGGCTGCAGGTTTTCGACGGCAGCAAGCCGGTGTGGGACACGGGCGCGCAGTCCGCCGGCGACAACTACCTTGCCACGGTGGAGCTGGTCGACCAGGGCGATATGCGCATACGCGACAAGGACGGCGAGCTGGCGTGGAAGGCGAGTCAGGACGCGCGCGCCAACCAGAACTGCGGCCTCCCGGGATCTCCAGGGCTCGCTCGCGCCCTGCCTCCCTTTGCGCAGCCCATCGGTGGGAACGACAAGAACCTTCCCTTCGGGCGGCCGGCCGGGGCCGGGGCAGGGTCGGTCGTGCCGTTGCCAACTACGGCGTACGGTTCAGGACTGCCGGAGCAGCACACGGTGGAGGGGGCGACTCCAGCGTTCGGCTTCAACAGCCATCCGCTGGTGGACAACTCGCCGTATGACAGTGGCTGCACCGGCTGGACCATCGGACTTTTGGTCAGAATTGGAGTTTCCCTGTTTATCGCTGCTGCATTGGCTTAAGGATTTCAATCATTCTGCTTCAGATATCATACCAGTGTGTGCATGCTAGCTCCATTTACGTGTTGATGTTGTGCTATTATATTCTTGTTAGACGACGACGTGTACTCACTCGATGATAATTAATTTCTCTTTAAGATAATATATTTGAAAGTGCCAAAGTTTGAAATCATATAGAGATTAATCTAACTTCATTTAGAACGAGCTTAATTCCCACCAAGGATCAGCGAGTTCCGGATTGAGTACAGTGTAGAAATAGGGCTTCAAAAAAAAAATCCTTAAAGTTATTTTTCCATCGGAAAAATATACCCAAAATACATTTTCCTCATATTAATGATCATATTATTTTTTATTGAGAAATTAGTTACTTTTGATATTTATTTTGAAATTGTTATTATTTCTTGCCAAGTACTACGTAGATGAGAAAAATGAATTCTAATAAAAAAATAGTGATAAATTCAAAAAAGAAAGTATATATAGATTTATAAATAAGAAAAATTAGTATAAATAAATATTCATATCATGTCAATTAAACCATAAGTACCTATATAAATATTCAAATCCCACAAATAATCTAACTTTTACATCATTTATCAGGGTGCTCACGAAGATCAAATCCTCATCTATTCCTCGAGACTAACTTGGGGAAAATCGTCTGAAACTAACTCGGGAGAAAAGGTCCCGAGATCAACTCGGGCATGGAGACCCGAGACTAGCTCTGGCTAGAACTCTCAAGAGCACCTCAGAAGACGTGTCCTCAGAACCGGATTAGACACTGAGAGTTCTCGAACCCAGCTCAGCGAGCGGAGCCCAAGACCAGCTTGGGAGAGAGAGTGCGAGTAAGAGAAGTTAATCATTAACGACGATAATGATATATTTAATATAGGTGACAACCGTTTCGAATGTCCTCTCCCCTAAATAAGAATGTTGGCTGACAGTTACAACCGACAATGCATGAGTTAATGTGCGTGGTCGCCGTTATCAGGAGGCCCCAATAAACGACAGCTGGCAGACAACCACGAATCAGAATTCGTGGGAACAGGGGAGCGGTTACAGCAACGTGTGAGAACTCAAAGGAGGAGAGCAGTAACTATATAAGGTGCTTAGACCCCTAGGTTAGGGGGGGGGGGGGGGGACTTTTGGTTAACTCTACTAATTTATTCTCCTTGCTCCATCTCTGCTTTTAAGTAGTTTCTGACTTGAGCATCGGAGAAGGCTCCACCGGAACTCCTTTCGGTGTATCCTTGTAACACTCGTGTTGATCTTGCAGGAACAGGCCTCCTCCTTCGTCATCACTCACGGCTCCTCTCCAGTGACTTGTCATCCACATCGTTCACTTCAGGAACAAGTTTGACACCTTCTATGAAAAAATAGACTAATTACCAGAAGGAACATTGTGATGGGGGAACCGGAAGGACAACCAATTGTTCTAACATGGGAGGAGCTAAACCGCTTAATATCCAATGTCGTTCGAGGGGCGCTGGGGCAACATCAACCTGAGCAAGTTGCATCTCAATGACCGGTGCCCATAAAAAAACGACCGGTGCCCATACAGGCCGATGCCCAAAGAGCATTTGCCTCATACGCTCGAAATTGGAGATTCATCTCACCTCCAAGGGTGCCCATGAATCCGACCCTAGGACACCAACCAGACTCTATAGGAGAGATGGAGAAAGCACATATGGTCGCCTCCAACTTTTTGTAGCTAGAAGAAGGACTAGGAAAAAGTGAACCTGCAAAGGTTCTCCCGAAGTATATCTCTTCGCCTTTAGTTTGGGACATTGTGTGGATGATCCCATGCCCAAACAATTCTGAGGTCCTGGGATTGCTGATTACGACGGAAAAATCGACCTCGAAGATCACATTTGCAAATTTGAAAACGCCGGTCCTACTGCACCAATATACTGATGGGATGAAGTGCTGAGTATTCTTGAACACTTTGTCTGGAGGCAGTGCAGCAGTGGTTCCAGAGAATACCTCAAGATTCTACAAACTCCTTGGAGTTTAAAATTGTCTTCTTGCATCACTTCGCTAGTAGCTGGCAATATCAGAAGACGACGCTAAATCTTTTCGACCTAAAGTAGAAAAGCAAGGAGTCGCTGAAAAACTACATCTAGCGATTCAATCGCGTGAAGCAGGATGTACCGAGTGCCATTTTAGATATTCTCGTTAGCGCCTTTATGCAAGGACTCACGGAAGGAGATTTCTTGTGGTTCCTCATGAAGAAACCATCGACCAATTTCGATGATTTATTGGGGTGGTCAGCGAAGCACGTTAATGTTGAGGAAGTGCAACACGCCCGTCGGAAGGATTCAGCAGGAACCCCTATCCAAATCTCGATACTATCCGAGAGGAAGGAGCCACCCGCTCCTACCCGAGCAAAGGATTCTCGCTTGGACAGAAGTCACTGGGACCACCAAAAGAAGGTGGTGGAAACAGTGGACATTGAAGGACCAACACCGCTTGAGAAGTACTTGTTAGGATGTGATCCTGTCGACAAGAGAAGATCGGTTTTCCCTCGGATGACTCGGTCTAACCAAGCCGACCCGGTCTGCTACAGCTTGGGAGGTCGGACCAAAACAAATCTCTCAATGGCGGAGTGGTTGCAAAATGGCAGCGATCCTTTCTCTGAAGTTCAAATGGGGTTTATATAAGGGGAAGAAAGGGTCTTCCCACGTGCGAGCTGTTACATCTCATTAAGAGAAGATCAATCGACAGATCATGATAGCGACAGCCACATTAATATCGTGAAACTGTTACAGCCGCCTGACACCATGTCGGAGTTGTCTTTTCCGTTCCCTATTAACTTTAGGCGGCCATGTCAGGCTATGATTACGCGGAGGCGGTCGCCTTCTGAATATTGATAAGGACAGCTCATAATCG